>JAPMOQ010028072.1:189150-202865 GCA_026543055.1 Argiope trifasciata | reverse complement strand
ATATTGACATTCTTGTAAATATTATTTAATGTCGAACAATATTGCATATTATTTTAAATTAAAGTATCGAATATGCAATAATATTTACATTCCTGTGAATGTTATTTAATGTCGAACAATATGGCATGAGATTATTTTAAATTATAGTATCGAATATTCAATAATATTTACATTCTTGCGAATATTATTCAATGTCGAACAATATTGTGCAATATATGTGTACAACAATACATAAATATTACAAGTAGCTATTTATTGGCTTCATTCAACGAAGAAAAACGAAATTTTTAATAAACAATCAATAAATGCATCAGAAACTAATAGGTTCGGTTACCTTTGAAAAACGGAAAAAATTATCTAATCTATCCACATGCTTTTAAAGAATTATCTAATATAAGCACTTATTTTAAAGCTACCGGAATAATTGTTCTAATGGGCTGATTGCAATTAAATCAAAAAGAATATTGATAGGAAATTTTGATGCATTATTTAAAACCAGAAACGATTTACAATTACAACAAATTTTCAGTTTTAATTCTGACAATTATATCCAAAAGTGTAAAATTTGTTATAAAAAATAGAATACAAATTAAGGTACCAAAAATTATTTATATTGCAGTGATTGATTCTAGAATAAAGTAAAAATAAAATTTGTTAATATTGGTTAGAAAATCCGTTGTCCCTGAAATTGCAATATGAAGCTGGCTTTTTATTGCAATGTTATGGTAAAATTTCTGTTAGGAATAATAATTTAAATATGAATTAGCTAGCAAAGAAGGCATTACTGACAAAAATCAAGATTACTTCGATTAAAAAATATGCCGATATACCCAATTGCTCTTATAAGTAATATTGTATCGACAAAGGCATCAGTAAAAATTTAACTTAATTCTTCTAATTGAAAAACATTATATAGAGTTATAATTTAATCATAAGAAGATGATAAAAAGAATAAAGCGATAGTAATCGCACTGACAGGCCAAATTTATAAATGAAATGAAATAAAATTGGAAACCAAATATAAACTAAACATTACTTAAAGCACCAATATCCTTAGACTGAAGAAGTTGAAATTTGAGATTTCTAAGAATAAAAAGAGTAAATGTCAACTATTTGAGAACTTATATCCTTTGTTTAAACCTTTATCCTTAAAAACCTCCTAGTCAGTTCGGGTATCTCCAAAATGGCTTGTCCAAGCTGAAACTTCCCAAGGCAGAAAAATTCAGCAAAGAGCAAATATTTATGTCCAAAGAGTGTGCATCCAGTGTGAAATGAAATAAAAATAGTATCCCACACCCATTGTTGAAAAAAACATTGTGAAAGAACCGGTTTCAAAAGATGAAGTTTATAATTTTCTTTGAAGCATCACTTCCCATTCTTTTGAGAATAGCACCATTGATTTATGGTAGATCTCCATAATCAATGGTGGTAACATAATAGGTTGATTCAAGATTATCTGAGATAATTTTTGAAGAAAATTTCGGCAATTTTTTTTTTATAATGTCAATGATCTATCACGTTTCAAAGAAATGAAATAGAAATCAATTTCGGATGTAAATGAGAATAAAGATATTCTCTTCTCAGACGAGTGGATTATTAACATATGAAATATATAAGAAACCCGAATAATTCTTTCTGCCATTGTTTTGACGAATTTACTATTTTTCATATCTACCTTCATATCTACTATTTTTCATATCTTCTATTTTTCATTCATATCGAAGAGAGCATTGAGGTTAAAGGATGTATTTTGTATTTTAAGAAGCTGCCGTAAATTACAAATGGGCAAACAACAATATTGATAGATCTGTATTCATTCATAAAAATTGGTCCTTGAAAACTATAAAATCATCGATGATTATGATAAGAATGAATAGAATTATTAGAGATTGTAAGTCGAATTTATGAATTTCTTATTAGTCAGTTTAAGTAGCTTGAAAGAATACAAAAGGTAAAAAATGATAAAAATTATATGTTAGTAATAATCTTTTTAGACGTAATATGTAAGCTGTTAATAAATGAATGTAACAAATTTGTAAATCTTTTTAAAGAAAAGCATTCAAAATGCATGCTTATCATTAATCGAAAATCAACAATCTCTGATGAAAGTTTAAGTCCAATATATTTATGAGTGCCTAATGTGAGTCTTTTCAGATACACAAGCATACCAAAGCAGGGTGATATCTGACAACCCAATTTGTTTCCACATTCTTTGTGTGAAGGTTTGAAACGATACAGATATGCGTTTATGGAGATGATTTTTTTAGAATAAATCAAACATCAGATGTTTGTTCCCCACTAATAAATGATGTAGACAAACATAAGAAATGCATGTTTGCAGGGAGAGAGAATCGTCTTATCACCTTAATATCGTTCGTGTTTTTAGAGGTATGAAAACTTATAACTGTGTTGATTTTAAATTTCCAGCAGTTATTGGTAACTTCTGATTAGCAAAATGGTGATACCTTTTTTTTTATTTTAATAACTCTGAAACATTGAGATATTCATTTTTAAACACCCTGTATTAGAAGCCATTTAGAGAAGAGAATCAAGGAATTGGTTCATTAGTTTGAAAGAATATTTGGTTTACGCAATCCAAAATGAAGAAAACACAATTTATAAACACCTAGCATTATTTGCCAATGCTTAGAAAGAAATCAAGAATTGGCTGATTTTGAAACACATATGGTTTACACAGTCCGAAAAGGAGAATACATCATATGCATATGTTACCGTGAAAGTCCGAAATCTGGAGAATGTCGACATTCGCTGGTGAATGTCAACATTCACGTAGTCGCCTGGTGTATGTCCGAAATATTTGCTAGATATCCTCATTTCTCACTTACACCGGCAAATGTCGACATCCACAATGCACTAATGGTGAATCTTGAATATGCGTTTCATCTCTCCGTATCCGGAGAGGAGAAATGCAGATTTGCATTTTCTTATCTCAATATTTCTCTGTTGACCTTGTGTTCCAGCAAAACACAACGTGCTCTAGGCCGCACCTCTTTGTTGACGTTGCCTTCTGTTATCTCCTTTTCGAGCTCTTTAATCATCTTTTCAAATTCCACCAAAGCTTGTCTGTGATTGTCGACATATACCGGCGATGGTCCGAAAGTGCAAGAAATGTAATCAATTGTACGGTCTTTCACCAACGTTTTTGGTATGTGTCGACATTCACCAGCGAATGTCGACATTCTCCAATTTCGGTCTCTCACAGTAATACATACATTCAATAAATGCTTATTAATGGCATTTGAAAGCATCTCTCAATAGCAATTGATGAAGTTTAAAAATACAAAGAAACAAAAACAAGATACCTCGATATTCTGCATGATCGATTTAATTTAAAAGCTTCAAAATACTAAGTAAGCATAATATGTATCTAAAATACTGATAGATATGATTACAAATCTTCATAGTGAGCAACGTTGAGACTTTCGAAATAGGAAGATTGTTTAGAATTTGAAAGATTTGAATATAGAAAATTTAAGTTGAAAAGAGGAATATTACTTTATTTACATCATCTAATATAAATTTGCACATCGAATCTGTAATAGATACAATAAAGATAAATTATATGGTACTTCAATAGTGTTTCATAGATTTTTGGCAATGTTTAGAAAAAGGAGACATTTCCATTTCAATCAAATAATGTCGAAAAAAGCAATTATTGATAATTTTTTATTTAAAAAAATAATTGTCATCATGCAAACTAATTTGGACATTGTTTAGAATCAATTTTGTTCAAGATAGACAAACTACCTTAAAATTGCGTATCATTGAATCCTTATAGAAAAAATAAATCAAATCTGTTTTTATTTAATGACACAATACAGCAGTTCGTCGGCGACAAAGACAGTCCTTGAGGCTCTGAAATAAATAGTGATTAAAGCATTAAATGTGTTATAATAATGGTGACCATTCAGTGTCTAAATATGCAAAATCGAATTATCTTTAATATGAATATTTAAAAAAAATTTTAATACACCACATTTTCAAAAAAAATTTAAAATGTAAAATAATTTCTCTTAGACTCAAATTGACTTATACAGCCTTAGTCACTGACAACTCTATACAGGTTTTCTTAAAAATATTTGGCTTTAATTTTTTTCTTCATTTAAATGATAATCATTATATTTTATTATATTTTTTAGTCTTATGCGGTTGAAACTCTGCAATACATTTATAATTAGCTTCGCAATAAACTACATTCGGTGACAAAAATCATCGAGCAAAGATGAAGACGAGTTAATACTGTATTGTCATCCTGATCTAAGTTATAACGTTAAGTTTAAAGTTTAAAGTCTCTATCATATAGGAACATTGCAAATTATTAGATTAGTTTAAAATAAAGATCAAAATTTGTACCTACTTTCAATCAGGCAGGTAAGAAAGTGAATTACTATTGTATTGTACTCCAGTTCTGAACTATTTTTTAATGCTTTTCAACTGATAAGATATCACCACACAAAAGGAAGATGAAATAAAATGAATTTAAAAGTCAATAGTTCGTAATTTTAAGAGAATCGTTACATCTTTTCTTCAGTTACGGAGAATAAAAGACAAATTCTTACAATCATTGTTCAAGTCTTCAATATAATTATTCAGTGCTTCTTCTCAAACATTTTCTCTTTTTTAGAAGTCATCTTCTGTACTTCTAAAAATAACTAATTCTTTTCATCGGTCATTGAGATTGAAGATACATTCTTATAGTGGTTTTTCTATTCTTAAATAATTTATTGAAATACTTCTTCTCAAACATTTTCTTTTCATTTACCATTTTTCATGTCTTACAGATACTTGATACTAGTACTTTAATCTTTGTCTTCCCACTTTCTTAACCAAATAGCAATAAGAATTAAAATTTAAGCTGCATAATGAAATGAATTTAGATGTTTGTAAGTTCAGGAAATTTAAACATTCGTACAAAGGCTAAAATTTTTTTTAAAAATACACATTTATTATATAATTCTACCCATTATTACTAAGATAAACAAAACAATGTCTTATCTTAATTTCAGTTTATTTTATGCATTTTTATATTCAATAAACGCAATTTTGTTTTTAAAAATGTATTTAAGAAATCATCTTATCCTAAATAATAAATTCCAAAGACAAAAAACGACTGTTGTTATGGCTGAATTTAGTTATTAAGTATTGTATTATTTCATCAGAAAATTCGATTATCACTGAGGAGTACTTTTCAATTTATACTTAAATTTGAAACACAATTATTAATGGAGAATCATAAATGAAGTGTTTTTATTTTATTTTACTCACAATTTGGAAATGAGATTATTAAGATTATTATTTTAGATAAAACGTAATATTTTCAACATTCCTGCACCATGATAACATTCATAAAGCATTGTTATTGAATTTTGGATTGTTCATTTATTAATCAAAAATTGAAATCTTGTTGGTGTTTGAAGATAAAAGGTTGACGTGAATGCACTTTTAAACTTGTATCTTGATAGCTGCATCTAAAAAAGATATTAATCATTTAAAAAGAATCAAAAGAAGGAAAATGAAATATTTCCCATCTTCGAAAAATTTATTATATAACGTCGTTCTTTAGAAGTTGAAAGGTCTCAAAAGTTAAAGGTTTTAAGATTGATATATTGTTGAAGTTATAGTTTTTAATATATTTCTCAATGCATAATTTCTTAAAATTAAGACAATATAAATTTTAGACAATAAAGTTTTTAAGTAAAATGCATTTTTGATTTTTTTATGTATTTCTAGATATTTATATATTTTTTAAGATGTTATTTACAATGCTACTTATAGCTTGTTTTCTTTTATATATTTTTAAATTCTTAATTCTAGTGATATTTATGTTTTTTAATATATAAATTCTAGTTATTAAAACATCCCCTGCATATTTTATCTAAATACTTGGAATATTTATTGATTTCTAGTGTTATTTATGCGTATATTTAATGATTTGTGGCAACAATCCAGCAGAGTTTTGCACAATAGCTCTATTACAATTTTCTATTAAAATAGCTTAGAAACACAAATTACTGCTCCAAGTCCTAGTTTACATATCCTATCATATTTATAACAGTTATATTTTAAATTAATAAAATTATTTCTTTTTAAAAAATTACAATATTAAGTCTGAAATCTGTTTCTAATCATATCGTTTTTAAAGGTTTTGATATCATTTTTAGATATTGCATTTTCATTATTATAAATCATCTTGAAAGTGAGAAGCATGTATTCTATATGCAACATATGCTATAAAATATACATTTATAATATTCATTCGAAAATTAAATATGCTGTAAAAATTCAGTACCAATTGCATTTAAATTAAGGTAGGAAAAAACCCTCACACTGGTTTGTGGAAACAAAAAATTCTGAATCTTTCATTTTTTCAAATAATAAAAATGTGTACGCATGTGCTTGAATACGTGTGCGTATGAGTGTGTGTGTGCATGCGTGCGTACCTCTGTGTGTATTTAGGGATCGACACATTGCAAACCAGACTGTTTCACCTAAAGCAACCAAATTTGGCAAATACTTACATTAAAAGGTAGGAATTTCTCCCTGTAGTTAGTTGTTTGGAATTTAAATTAAAATTTTATTCCAAAATTAAACTGGATTTAAGAAAGTGGGGGGGGGCAGATAATTTTTGAAAATATACCTGCTCCACAAATAATAATGTATACCCTTTGAAAATTTTAAAGAGTATTTTTAATTAGATAAATTTAAAAACTGTGTGAACATTGATAACTTTATAAAAATATTTTTTGTATTATTTCTAAAAACAGATTAAAATGTTGTCCTCAAATTTTAACAGTTTTCATTGTTTCATCAACTGTCTGATTGCGTAATTTTCTTCTGTTGTAGAAAGCTAAAGAGTGAAGATTTTGTTTAGCATTTATATAATTTATGAGATAAATTAAAAAATTGAAACTCCCAAACTGCGAAATTTATAAGATAGATGAACTACAGGTTTCTAATAACTCCCTTGCGTTATGGAATTGGCTCCTATAAAAAGTTGCTTGAATACAATAAACGGAGCATATGTAATGCAATTAAATGCAATTATGTCTTGCAATTATGTAATTATGTAATGCAATTAATGTCTTGAATACCCGAAAATTTTACGATGCCAAATATACAAATATCTAAACTATTTAAATGTAAATTTATTTATATAATAAATTAAAGTTAACCACACAATAAGTCTAATGAACCAACAAATGGCCAAAGAAGCCTTTTTTAAATCACAGCCAGGCATCCTATTACCACAGAACTAAGCCGTGTTAAGGATTATTTGTGACTGGCTGTTATGCTGATTAACTATCCATCTTCCATTAGAAAACGACGACCAACAAAATTAAGGAATATTCAAACTATAGGAAAAAGATTAAAAATTCTTTCCGCCATTTCTTTTAATATTTTTAAATTTTCAGGGTATAGTGATATTGTTTTAATATTATCACTATCTCTAATCAGTCTTTCTCTAGTTTCTTTCTGTTGTACTGCACTGAGCCTATTTACCTGTATAGTCCACCTCGAAGTGAAGCTGAGATGCTTCGGCATAGTGGTTGGATCTCGCCAACCGGGAGGGTACACGAAAAGGACTGGATCCTCCCATCGATGACAGAACGTACGAGTTCCAACGGTCGAAGAAACTTCAGGCAGGCCACACGTTCACCCCTCGACCCCTTTTGCGGTTTCCTGAGGTGCTTTGATACCTGTCCAGTTTACCGACAATTTGTCGGTAAACTGGACTGCCATCAAAGGGCCCAGGAAAACAGCAAGAGAGGTCGAGAGGAGAACGCGTGCCTCATCTGCAGGTAGGATAAGTGGTAGGAACGCCGCTTTAGGGAGGGGCTATACCGTGGCCTGTGATGGTCCTTAGGGCTCCAACCATAGTTTTAAGCAGAGTTGCTGAAGCTGCTGTCAGCTCATTCATGCACCTTCAGGGGGGGAGGGATCTAAAAGTCAGTGATATGACTTCCCTAAGGGCCGTTCCTACGGCACGTCCATACCTCTGACGAGCCACGAGCTCCTCCTACGACCCCTCTTGTGGTTTTCTGGTTTCTTTTTATGACTATCGATTCTACCGGCAATTAGTTGGTAAAATGTTCAGGCATCAAAGGAGCCAAAAAAACCGCAAGAGAGGTCGAAGAGGACACGTATGCCTCGTCTACAGGAAGGTGCAAGTCGTATAATAAGGTCTCTACATATACCAAAGACCACTAGCCAATAAATATCCAAAGTAGCTTATTTATATTAGGTGTGGCTTTAAATTGAAACTTTATATTTTATTATCTTTTTATACTTTTTGTTATCAACACTCTTTTATCAAACGTTTCTAAGTAATCGATCATTGTTTGTAAAAGTACATCGATGGGTTCAATGCATCATGATGAAGTGTATTTCTTATATTTGATTAATGTATAAGTAAAAATTGGAAAATTTTAGATTTTATATAGTTTCGTAATGTTTATCTAGAATTAAAATATAAAATACATTAACTTCTTTAATTTTTTGACATAATTCCTAATTTTACTAATTACATTTCATTTATATTTGAATAGTTAACTATCCTCAAAAGTATTATGATTATAAATAAAAACTAATCTTAAAATCCGACTTTCTTCGAAAAAGTCCATCCTATTTTAAAGTACCAAAAAGTGTGAATAATATTTATTAGAAATATCTGCATTTGTTGTGATCTTGCCGATGAACAAGACACGCGACTCTATTTTCAACATGTACGTTTCTAAAAGAATAGTGTGCCATCATGTGATGCCGAGCAACGACTCATTCAATAATAAATCATTGAATAAATTTTGTTGGACAAGTGAACGACTCTTCGGTTATTCAAACTCCCCATCATTTCCTTATCTTTCATTTCTTAATATGAAGGAAAAAATGGAAACATCATTATAAGAGAGTGATTTATTACGTGATAGTTCGAGATGGACAAAATCTAATGTCTTAAGTTTTGCTGTCAATACGATTTATAGAGTGAAATCATGTGGCAATCTGTAATCACCTGAATAAAGAATGAGGAAAGAAAGGTTATCTGAAGGAATAATGTCCCATTAAATGCCATTTTATAAAGAGTGTTTAGTTATTAAGTAGAATTGGACAATATGAATGATTTTTCTGTTATTTAAACCCCTGATAGGTTTGAAAAATTATTCCTTTAATTTTCCTTTTAAATGCATTTTTGCCAGCTGCCTTTATCGAACATTTGATTCACTGAGTATATTCAGTTAGAAAAAAGTTCTTAAACGTATCTTAATTTGAAATTGAGGATAGACTAAACATGGAATCCTGTCGATGGCGAGGTGGTCGGCTGTATACAACAAGAAGAAGAAGCCTGAACAAAGAAGGAATTTGCCGGATGATGGCAAATTTCGTGACATTATAATGTCATCAAAAGCTTAAATGTCTTGGTAATTCCCTTTCAAATTTCTCATTGTCTTTTACAGAAATGCAATTTCATTTTCTGATTCCGCATGTAAATTGCTCAGATAAGAAACAGAATGCCGGTGTCCTGGACTAAGTGTAACACATCTTCACGTGATCTGGGCATTCCAAGTGTGAATCCTAGTTCGTGAATGGTTGTTCTTTATCCTGTGTTCTATTCATGAGGTGTGTGAAAGAGCTCCCTTGCAAAAAGTGGTTGTGTAAGTGAATGTGTGAAAGAGATAAAATCAGACCTCTGCCCTTTGGTGCTCAAGGGGCTTTACCCTCCGAAGCTACTGCCCCCCCGATCTTTTGGTTTTGATTTTAATTCGTTTTCAATTCAAGGGGGATAAGCAGTAACAAGCACAAATATACACAAATATAAATTTTTTTTCAAAAATAGAATAACCCTTCTCAACAATGGAAAAAATTACAAACTATTTACGTAGCAATGAAAATAGCTTGAACTTCACTGCAATATACCTTATATTGATGAAAATAATGTAAAAAATTAATTTTTGAAAATCAGTCAAAATTTAAGAAAACAAATGTGATGGAAACTGAATCAGTGTGAAATTATACTGAGAAGTGTGAGTTTTAAAATGCAATTTCTTAATTTCATTACTTTCAATAACACATTAGCTTGGCAATTCAACAGTACTTCTTAGAAATATATTTGAAGTTAATTGTGAGTAATGTGTACAAATACGTAACTAAAAAAGCTATTTCCCGAAGAATGATGGGTTTATTTTTTTACTATCAAACAAATATATTTTATACTTTATTAGTACGTTTTTATTTATTTTCAAATAACTATATTTTATATTTTATAAGAATATTTTCCTTTATGTTCAAATAACTATATTTTTATTTATTTTCAAATCAGTATTTTCATATTTTATAAGCATTTTATTTATTTATTTTTAAATAGGCATAATTTATACTTTTTAAGAATTTTTTTCCCTATAAGTATATTTCATAAATATAGTTTTATTTATATTTATAATTTTATTTATTAAGAATATTTTATATTTTAAGCATAATTTTATTACTATAATTAATATATTCCTATCCATTGAAAAATATATTAATAATCATATCTGATTAATGATCTGGTATGAAAGAAAATCTTAAAAGCCATCCCAAAAGATGAAACCGTCGTAAAATGTTGATAATTAAATTATTCGTTTGTTTTTTTTCATTGGTATATATAACAAATATTATGATTATATACTTAAATATAATGAAATGTAGGATATACTTCTAGAATTATATAAATATATCAAAATATAATATAATATTTTACTACTTTTATGACAAATATAACGGAGAGTTATTTTCGATATGTTCATAAAAGAATCGAAAGCAAATCATGAAGAAAGATACATTAATCATATCTCTGACAATGCGTCTTCAGATATTTTTCTCAAAAAAAAAAAAGAGTTCAATATCAATAAGAAAAAAATAGAAGGAAATTAGGGAAAGAAAATGATAATTTCTAAATAACATACTTTTTTGTCAAATTTATCGAATCTAATCTATGTATTTTAGAAAATAAGGCAAATTTAACTTAATTATAAATTTCCAAAATGTTTATTTATTTTTATGAATAATACAGAGTTTTTAGTTTTTATGAATAATACATAATTTTATTGATAAATGAATTATAAAGTTTGAATATATCGTATTTACTGGCACAATTCACAAAAAATATTTTTTATATTATCATCAGAAATCGTAAAAAATATACTATAATATATATCAGTTTTAAAATAGACAAGCGAAAAATTCTATTAGACTAACACTTAAGCATGTTATATAAAATATTAATTATCTATCAGACTAAAAGTGTTAGTTTTCTTTGTACTTTATATCAGTACTCCGCAACCTTTTCTCACCTACGACGCACCTTATTTCTTTCTAGAATTCCGCGGCACACCAAAACTTAAATTATATAGGTATTCATCGATACACAAATTTTACAATAAATGTTTGTTTTTTATTTGAAAAGTATACATACATAAAACCATAACATATTTATTTCTACGCAATCATAGTTATTATTAATGTGATACCTACGCTTGTTTCAATGAGCACAAAATTGCACAAAATTTTTATATTCGGCACAACACATTATGCAGTTTTCAACTCACCAGGGGACCATTGATTAATTATTTAGTTATAGTAATTATTCTATAATACATTTAGAAAAATAGACATTATTATGAAAAAAAAATTGCCATTGTGTATTAAATACATGATGAAAAATTGTAAAATTTCAAATGCAATGTATTTGACCGCGGCTCACCTGTATCTGGCTCATGACACACCAGTGTGCCACGGCACACCGGTTGCGGAGCATTGCTTTATATAAGAGACTAATACTTTTAACAAGTTTGATAATAAAAATAACCCTCTGCTAAAACTGTGAGTATGCCATAATAGCATATGTGATTTCTCTCCCAAAAAAAGCATTATTTTAAAAGGCCGTCATGCATATCCAATCATAATTTTTTAAGTGTTTATAAATATAAAATATCAATAATAATCCTCTATTAATTACAGAATATTTTCAAAAGATTAACCATTTTCCTTTTAAAGAAAATTACATTTTTTTAAATCAATTTCATTGATCAATTAAACTTTTAAAAAATTTAGCAAAACTTTTTTATATGTACTTAATATAATTCATAATATTTCTTTTAACGTTTTTAGCAAAATGTTCAGTATAAAGAGTGCAATAATATATAAAGGTAACCAAATTTTCTAAACGATCGTATTTTTAATCTTTTGAAAAATACTTATCAAGTCATAATCATTAATCATTTAAAGTAAATATATGTTTTTAAAAAAAGTTCGGAAAATTTATCACAATATTTGTTTTTATAAACAAGTCTCATTTTTAGAATTATTATAATAAAAAGTCAAGATGAATTAAAATACTTATATTAACTTTGTAAAAAAAAATGAAAGCTATGAAACCTTTTATAGGATATCCTTTGTTGATTGCAGTTGTTGAAGCACAACAACTAACTGCGCGACTATTAAAAAACTTGAAAGAAATTCTCTTTATAAAAAGTTACGAATTATCTGCGCTTTATGAATGAAACGGAAGATTATTTAAAAGCAATTTACATATATAGATAGGCAGTTCGATAAAGATAACTTGTTTGTACTTTTTACTGATAATTGGATTGTGAAATGCTGCTGACGTTTTTTCTTTTTCTTTTTTTTTTGGTGGGGGGGGCGAAATCAAGGTTTTTCACGTGGTTTGATAGTTCAGTCACACTTTCTGGAAACTGTTATACACAAGCATTCACATGAGAGTTTCTTAAACAAAACAGGAAAATGTTGAGAAAAAAAACAGAAAATAATTTCGAAATATCTTTTGATTTATCTTGTGTGAAATTAATAGAAGTTTCTTTTACAGTTTTTCAAACACTGAATGAAGAGGAAATAGCATTTAAACAATTAAAACATAATATCCTATTAAAACTGAATGAAAATATTCCTGTTTATATTTACACCATAAAACTGAAAAAATTCTTTAGAATATTATTTCTAATAATAATAAAGATGAATACGAATTTCAGTGATCTACTGTAACGAATGTCAGTGCAATATATATAGATGAATGTAAATATACGTGTTGGTTCTCTACCGGTTAGATTGTTTTACACTTACGATATTTGGCACAGATATAATTTGGAGAGTAAAAATGTGCATTTCAGGTCTATTTTAAAATTTTTATTTAGAACTTAATTAATTAAAAATTAAAAAATTAATTATAAAAATATTATAATTTTAATTTATTACTTAAGTAAAAATTTGAATTTTAATCAGATATTTAAAAATTAGAATATTAATAAATTAAAAATAGACTGAATATTGACATTTTATTATGCTAAATCCGAAAACATTATAGCAAAAAATATGAGATGTATGATGTTAAAAAATTTAAAAATTTCTATTTTTAAGGATACTGACTTAATAGTCTTGAAAAATTCTGCAAAATTTTGAAATGTTTTTTAAAGTATTAGGTTGTTCGGAAAGTAATTTCGTTTTTTCCTGACAAAGGATTTAATTGCATTTTTCGCACCCAATTTCATACTTAAACCGCAAAATCATTTTATGTTTTAAGAGCTGATATAGCAAGGCTTGAGTGTGAAAAAGTGCAGCTGATTCTTCGCAGTAGTTTTTGGATGGTGCCCTTTTAAATATGGAGAGCAATAAACAGCATTTTCGTCATTTTTTTCTTTTTTGCTATA
>JAPMOQ010028072.1:161396-173677 GCA_026543055.1 Argiope trifasciata | reverse complement strand
GTTGTGGAAAATAAAATATATTTTTGATATAAAGAGAGAGTGATTGCTTCCATAACAATTACATGGAGTCATATAAAGAAAATTAAATTAATCCTCTTCAAATGGAAGCTAAAGAAATGCTCATAAAAAAGGAAATATAATAAGGCTATTAAAACCGTACATCAGATAGGCTTTTATCCTATCAAAATTTATGGAAAATATTGTGGAATTTTTTTGTCAATAATCAAACCTTATTAAGGTTCTTTGCTTTAAACAGAATAAAAGTAGAGGGTCATCTACTATTAGTTATCGACTTAGGTGCACTGGCTAATTGAACGCTCAGATAGATCTATATAAAACTTTTTGACTGGTTTTCAAATAAATAAATTAATATAAAATGCATAAAAAAAACTCTAAAGTTATGAATTACAAAATACAAAAGCAGTAGCATTATTTTGTCACATATAATTTGTTTGCGAAAAAATAAACCCTTTAAATACAGTATTTATCATACATTTGTTTGTAATAAACTAATACAGTGTATAAACATTTTTTCCATTCAATCATGAATTACAATCTCTACTATTATTATTGTTTAATGTATATACTAACCATCTGTTGGTTCTCTAAATTCTAATTATGTAAACGATAGCAATTATTTCCGAAAATATTATTGCACCAAAATAAATTTTGTGCCCTTTCAAAATTGAAAGTATTTTATCCGTTTCAAAATGTAAATTTAAACCTTGAGAAAAAAAATTCTGGTATTTATTTTAATCTAGAGTTTCCAACAATATGTAACACTACTTCTCTATAATTCATGTACTTTTCATTTTTTCATCAGATATTTAACCACGTGTTTTTCTTCTAAAGTTGATTCTTTAAAAAGAAAAATTCTGCTAACATCCCATTAATTAAAAGAAAGTAATGAAGTCGCAATAACTGAAAATTTAAATTAAGGGGTTGTTTACGTGT
This sequence comes from Argiope trifasciata, assembly GCA_026543055.1. Classification (NCBI taxonomy): domain Eukaryota; kingdom Metazoa; phylum Arthropoda; class Arachnida; order Araneae; family Araneidae; genus Argiope; species Argiope trifasciata. The sequence goes on along the minus strand of JAPMOQ010028072.1, from coordinate 172,723 downwards.
TTAATGGAGCTATTCTACTTTGGAATTAGTTTCCATTAGAGTGGTCCATGTACAATCGCCATAAAGAACAACTATAAAGTAAAAATGAAATCTACGATCGCTAATTTCCAGTTATCATGCGAGAACATAACTTTTAAAAATAATTATTTGTCTTAATTAATTTGTCATTAACTTGTCATGTGTGCGTGCGTGTTTGTGTATGTGTACGTTTATGAAAACAATATTTTTGTAAACACAAACTGAGATAAGAAAACAGTTTCATAATGGTTTAATCTTAGAAAAGGAAACAAATCATTCGAAGTTCCCCACTTAAGTATGAATGAAGTGATATTTCCTCATTGGGGAAAGAGAAAATACTTTTTTCAAAACAGTTATTAAACGAGAGTGAAGTTTTTTTAAACATATTTTAAAAATTAAATTATTTAATTTCCATTGAAAAGAATTATATTATATTCCATGAAAATAATAGTTATGAGGTCATAGTTCTATATCAACCTTTTAAAGACACGTCTGTTGTCAAAGAAACATACGTAATAATACAGTAATACTTGTAAAAACAGGTCAATTTTTCAAAAACGCATTTGCTGTCAAAGAAGCGTACTTAACAATATTACAAAAAACTGGAAAAATCTGGTTAAAAGTATATGTGATTAAAATATGTTGATGAATAGAGCCGTTTATGCTTTACTCGTTGCCTACGTAATTTTGGGCTTCCGTTATTTATTGCCTCGAATTATTCAAAAAAATCCGAACAAAAACAGGATCATGTTTTTACAAGATTAAAAAAAAAACTTCTGTTACTTTATTATTTAGCAACGCATTTGCACAAAATTAGTATCGGTAAGAACTGATTAAAGGGACAGGTTTGTGGAGACAAACAAAATCATTAATCAAGTTATTAAGCATAGTTAATTGACTACTATCTCGAACCTTTCCCATTTTGAAAATCGAATTTTTTAACAATTCATTCAGTGGGTCTTTTTTATAGTTGAGCACCAATTTCTTAAGACATATATAATTTTAATTTTTGGAAACTCCGCCCAGAAAGAGCATATTAAGTAAATTTCCACCTGTTAATAACAAAATAAGAGGGGGGGGGTCGAATTTTTTCCACAGGAATTTAAATGAAACAAACAACCCGACTCAAATTTATCCCTAATATCAATAAGAATTTTCTAAACACAACTATTTTTTCTTTTATTTTAAATATTGAAGTATTTCCATTACTATAAAAATAAATTCAACATTTAGTCTTATTTTAGTTGAATCCATCGTAAAAAAAATTAACATATATCTTAAATCTTTAATTTGCGTTTAATATCGTAAGTAAATGCCGGCGTCCTGGCACAGGGGTTGCGCGTCTTCCCCGTGATCTTGGGTTCGAGTCCCGTATCGGGCATGGTTGTTACTCTGTGTTCTGTCTGTGAGGCGTGAGAATGTGCCCCCCTGTAAAAAGGTGTTGTGCAAGCGAATGTGTGCATCATCTTCATTTGAGCTAGAAGTCAGACTTCTGCCCTCTGGATGCTCAGAGTCTTTACCCTCAGAAACTACTGCACCCCCTTTCCGTGGAAACACGGACACGACATCATCATCATCTTAAGTAAGTGAATTGCGAAAACTACAAAGACATTTTAAACCAATGAAATTGACAGTGTATATAAAAATAATTTGTTTATTATTATTGGCCGGGCTAATTGACGGTGTTTATAACTTTTGTCTAATCAAGTGTTTATAAATTTTATTTTGATGTGGAAATAATTGTTAATCTTATTGACGATCTATTAAATTCGTTACCGTAAGATTGACAAAACGAAGGACATTCTTCCTTTTGTGCAACGGCTCATGTAATCAAGACGAATTGAGCCAAGCACATTATCACGCAACATTATCTTGAATTAAAGTTGAAAAATAGTGGTTTTTCATCAATGCAGTTGCAAAGAGGAGATTATTTTATAGCTTACTATTTTAAGGATATTTTATTATTGCTTTAAGGATATTTTATGATTGTTTTAAGGATATTTCATGATTGTTTTAAGGATATTTTATAATTGTTTTAAGGATATTTTATAATCGTTTTCAATATACTTTATTATTGTTTTCAAGATATTTTAATTAAAATATTTCTTAAAATTATTTTAAGAATATTTTATTATTGTTTTTTTATTATTATTTTAAGGAAAATAATATATTTTTTTTATTATTTTAAGAATATTTTATTATTGTTTAAAGATATTTTATTATTATTTTAAGGAGAACAATACTTTTTTCACTTTTTTAAGAATATTTTCTTATTATTTTAAGGAGGACAATATTTTTCATTATTTTAAGAGTATTTTATAATTGTTTAAAAATATTTTATTATTATTTTAAGAGTATTTTAGGCATAATAATAATTTTATATTTATTATAAGGATATTTTATTATTGCTTTAATTATATTTTACAATTATTTTGTGGATATTTTGTTAGTGTTTTAAGGATATTTTATTATTACTTTAAGGATATTTATTATTATTTTAAGATTTTTTAAAAAAACTATTCTCCAACTTATTACAGAAAATTATGAATGAGCATCATTAAATATGCAAATAACAGTTGCTAAATAATTTTCATAATTTAACCCGAATTTATTAATTTATAAGAAACGGTACACATTTTCTTAGATTGTCTATTTCATTAAAACTATCTATTTCTTAGATTTTCTATTTAATTCTTAAAATTATCATCAAACTTCAATAAAATTTTATTGCTATATTAATTTTAAAACGACAAATAGACTCATCAAGAAAAGAAAAAAAACTAACAGCCGTAATGGAAACATTGCGAGATAGTTGTTAATTGACCAAATTAATTAAATTGATTATTTAACGGCTTAACTGTAAACGGTAATTACCGGTAAAGACTAAAAACATTCCAACATTCTATCTCTGATGTGATCTTGTTTTAAAAAGTCTGAGTGAAAAAGAAACATGCTTAAAGAGAGTTAAATTTAAGTTAAATTAAAAACGTTTGTCCTAAAAATAAATTTAATATTTAAATAACTGCAATATTAAAATGGCCGTTAAAGTCCGTGCTTCAAGAACTAAATAATAATTAATATCAATAAATCTCATACACTGTTTCTCAGAAAATGGACGTTGCAAATCCACCGGGAAAACTGTTCTTTTTTGTGAATATTTTAAAAAATTTAAGTTTAGAAAGACAATTTTTTTGTCCCCTATGCACCTATGCAAAACTATTACTCTATTAGAATTCGATTTTTTCCCACATTTATCTTTAAAAAAAATATCATTTTTTAAAATTCATGCTTTAAATTAATAACTTTACGAAATGTAACAATTTTTTAGGTGAAAATTTTTTTCTAAGAACTAAATTACAATTTCTGAGATATAGCCGAAAGTTCATGAGATTCATTTCAAATCGAAATAGGTTTCCAGGTTTCCAAATCCAGGTTTCATAACGTATTGAAACGCAAACTTTATGAATCCGTTCCTGCATTAAACTTTGCAACAAAATTTTCTATGCCGAGTTCGGAATCGTTTAAATTTTATTAATTTTTTTAAAATCTTTTTTTTTGCTTAACATTTGCGCGATTTTGTATATCTATATTCATTTATAATTAATTTTCAAATATGATCAAATTTGTTTCATTAATATTAATCCTAATTGATAACAATAACTAATAGTAATTATTAACCCTATATTATTTAAAATAGTTGAATCAGTAAAAGAATTGAATGTTTATAGTATACCACTTACCACTTTGATCTCTTGAAAGTGAAAAAGTAATTTCGCATCTTAAAAGCGATTCAGATAAATAAATACCTTGGCATAAAACTGATAATCCAATTAATCTTAAATTGATAGGAATAATGAGCATTGATAAGCGAATGTTCGCTTTTTTTCATATTTGGAGAAAAAATATTATTTGCAATTACATAAATATTACTTGTTTGTTTTGTTTTGTTTGTGTATGGTTTATTTTTTTGGCACAAGATCCAACTCTGAGCATACTGCGCCAAGCATAAGGTTTGACATCTCGCCATATTAAAATAGATTAGAAAAGTATAACAAAGTAAAATGCTAAAACACTGAAAATATGTGCATAACAATGAGTTTATAAAATGTAATATTTAACGAATATAAAAAATACAATGATTCAGAAACAGGAAGTGCATATTGCAATACATATAACAATGAGGGAAGTTTAAAAGTATTAAATAAGTATAAAGAAACCAAGTCTTTAAAAAGTTAAAAATATCTGGGTGGTGTTTCTCACCCACCAAATCGATCATGTTTACAGAAGATAAATGAAAGAATTTCTGGCGATGAGAATTAAATGATGGACACTCGACCAAAATGTGCTTCACATTATAACCAGTGCGACATGTTGGACAAATAGGTGCTGCTTCACCTAAAAGGTGATGACGGTGAGTAAACCGAGAATGTCTTATACGAAGGCAAGTCAACTTAGCATCGACCTCTCCAATAGTGAAGACAGGCCAGTAGCCACATTTTGGTCTAATGGGGCTCAAATTGTTGTTAACCCGAAGATCCCAAGCCTCCTGCCATATGGAATAAATGTAGTTGACAATGAATTTTCTCACATAGTTATAGGGAATGTCATGCATCAAATGAGTTTCTGCAATAAACATTATAAAAGCAATCTTTAAATTTTCATTCCTCCCTCCAACACTTTTATTTAACTTAATAAGTTACAGTACCAGGCTCACCGACTTTAGCTGGGCAGTCGTTTTTATTCCCTAAAATTAAAGATTTTTTCCTACATACATATGAATATATTTCAGTCTTATTCACATAGGAACTGGTCATTTGAACCACAATAATCACGACTAAGCTTAGTTTAACATTTTATTTGAAATTTTTGCTGGTTTTTTTCTGGTGGAAAATATGTAAATACAGATCACATTCTGATTGCATATGAATAGTTTTCAATCTTACTTACATATGAAATAGTCTTTAAACAACAATAATCATGACCGAGCTTAGTTTAACATTTTATTCGAAATATGTGTTGGGTTTTATTTTCTGACAGAAAATGTTTAAATGCAAATTGCATACAGATTACATATGAATATATTTCAAATTTTCCTACATATGAAATGGTCATTTAAATAAAATATCATGAATTCCCTTAGTTTAACATGTTTTTCGAAAAACAATTAATCTATTTTACATTATGCATTATACAGTTCATCTGTCATTACTTAATCTTTTGAAGGGTGGCCTGGTGGTAAGGTCTCGGCTTCGGAACCAAAGGATTTCAGGTTTGAGACTCGATTCCATCTAAGAATCTTGCACGTTAAATACGTCAGGCCAAACGTCCTCCCGCTAGTGTGGTGTGGTGTGAAGAAGTGGGTGCGTAATCTGACCCTGGTTCAAAATTACGAGGTCTCTCCCAAAATAGCCCTATTGTAGCTTTAAAACGGGAAGTTAATATCACTAAACTAAACTAATTAAATTTTTTAACTTAAACTCAATTTTACCATAGTAAGATAGGGTGCTATATGCCATTGTCAGCATGAGAGCAGTTAGAAAAAGGCTCTAATGGTTAGTTGTAAAATATTTTGTGTGTAAAATCTCCTTTTTTTTCCAGAAATGACGCTTATAATAGATAAAAGGCAATAAAAGTAAATATAAATACATAAGTAAAAAGTAATAAAAAATACCGACTCGAACTGAAGACCTTCAACATACGACAGTCATGTTTTTCTGTTCACTATAATGCGCGGTTCACACGACAATGAAGACTTTGACTAGGGTTATTGTAATCATTATTTATAAAAAAAATTGTGTATATGTATGTCTAAAATCACGATCTTTCACTCATGTATGGATAACTTAAACGAAAAACCCTGATCTAAATATAAAATTCGATCAAAATGATAACAGCAATTCACGAGATATGCAAAATAAATAACTTTTTATAAATAAAAGAATTGCTCTTCTAAAGTTATAATATTTTCATTGAAGATGGGATGCTTATCTCGATTTGTTTAGATTCTTCTAAAACTCGTAGTTCCACCTTATGAACTCAAATAATTAGTTGTAAAAAATGTTCTATTTTGTGTATAAAATCTATATTTTATTGAGGAAACACAGTTATATAGATAAAAACCTTATGTGAATATAAAATTTGATCCAAAACGTTAAGGTCATCTCAGAAATACACGAAATAAATATCTGCATAAAAATTGTTCTTTAATTGGAATCATATAGAGAGAGGAGAAATGATTGTAAAGATGTCAGATATATGTAGAAAAGTGATTATTAAAGATATTTGTAGAGAAGTAAGAAATTAGGAATCTTTATTAAGAAAATAGAAAGGTTATTATTCTCTTGTTTTTAGGTTACGATGCATTATTTTGATGGTTCGGAACTCAACTTACTTCTGATTCATCAACTAAATTCAATTGTGATTAAACGTCGTGGCGCTATCTCGTAGCGATTTCATGAAAAAATTTCATGATTGATTAATATTATATTAATAAATATAAAGTTAAATAGCTAAAGGTACAAAGCAATTTTTTTATAAAATGTTCATTTCAATATTTGATTAAAGGTATATTTAGCAAATTTGCTATTATTTTTTTCGCGCCCTTCAGTTGTAATTTTGACAAATCTTTATTCTAAGGTATCTTAATTTGTTTTATCTTCTTTAAGTGCTTTATTATTCTCAAAACCAATTTTTTATAGAATTTTGAAGAATTTTTTTTTTTTTGGATTTATTGAAGAATAAAATATTTTCATACATTTTTATTAGTTTAACTTTTATTTATGTCTTAGTTTATTGTCCATGTATAAATCTGTACTAAAAACAAGCCACAAAATTAGAAAATAAATTTATGATAATGTTTTTATCTACTTTTATCTATCATTATTTTATTTTTAAGTATAAAGCACTGATAACGGTAAAAAACACTAACAAGGTACACGCAGGGAAATATATTTAATGATGTTCTAAGCGGCTTCAGTATAAATCTGGTAATTAAAACAATTAAAAGCTTTAGTATAAAATAATTTTGAAATCAAACATTGTACTGAAGATTTAACATTTTGTCAAAGATTGTATGAAAAAAAAGAACTGATATTACAGCTTTTGGAATAAAAACTTTTTATCTAACTTTAAATAAGGTAATAATAGATTTCCGGCTATTATATACCCAATTGTCATCGAGGAATAATCATTATTCTTTTATTTAAAAACGAACAAAATAAGGAACATTATTTCTGATTCAACACATATTATTAAATAAACTATTAGTTAGATATGGTAGTTATAGATGTACTGTAATTTAAAAAAGATATTTAAATTTTTAAGTACGATAAGTTATGTTCTTTTGAAATACGATTACATGAAAGTTCATTGATAATTTTTGTTTGATACTTCAGAACTCGAATACATGAAAATATAATTATTTAAATGCACAGTTATTCAAATTCTTATTTTAATTCAGATAATGTATGTAATTTTCATGAAATTACCAGAAAATTTATTGACCGTGAAATGACAGCAAATCATGAAGTGATTTCTAAATAGAACTTACCTCATTACACTTTATTATCTTTAAAAACATCAATTTGATATTACATATTTAACTTTTTATTAAAACTTTCCTTAAGCACAAGTAGTACAAAAAATTCAGGGTTAATTTATTGTGTGTGTGTGTGTGTGTTTTAAATAAGAAGGAGAATTTCAAAACCCTAGTTTTGAAACAGAATAATTTTTTTTAACTAAGTCCTCTTACCTGGGCAACTTTTACTTTTCCCTCAAACCTTTAAAAATGTATCGGTAAACAAAATAAAAAATTTAAAGTTTCTATTAAATGAGCATACATTTACTTACTATCTGATACCCGGCTGCCGCAGAAACATTAAATTGGAAATATCGTTTGGAATTCGAAACAGTTAATTAAGAATGATAGGAAGAATAATATTTATTTTCTTGTCGGCACTTTATACATTCATTGAAATTGAAGAATATATGAAGGAAAAGCACAAATAGTATATATTCTATATTTTTTATTTTGCTATTCTATAAAAAAGTATTCTTTTTTTATACATTATATTTGTATATTCTTTTAGAATTGTGAAGCTTTCAGAGTGGTAATGAAAGGACTCGAGATGTTTCTCGTAAATCAGTTAATATTTGTTAAAATTCTCAAGTATAAAGTTAGAAAATGTGATTAAAATATTTTTCTTTTAAAATTGATTAAACACAGAAAACATATTTATACCATAAAATCGTTAATATAGTGAAAAGAAAAATTTTTTAAAAACAAAGATGGTGAAAAAGAATTTGTACTATAATATTTTCAAAAATTACTGCAAAAAAAATATTAAATTGTTAATTAAAATTTCAAACCCACAGGAATGGTTCCCCTAAAACTTTCGCACACGCTCTCTAATAAAACTATTATTTCAGAGAAAGACGCATTGCATTCATAAACAATTGTTACGAAATATTAACGTCTAGCTTGAATTTAGCCTCTTTACTGAATATGTTGTACCGTTTTAACGAGTTATTTGGGGGTTAAACCATGGTTAATAGATGATATATTTTTTATACCTTAGATTATTGCATTATGCCTATAACCATCGCATAACTGCAAGTAATAAATGGGCAAAGTTTTATTGGAATCGAATGAGTGGTACGTCAGCGCATTAGGGACATACAGACGAAGATTCATTTTTATTCATATGGATTTCTGAATAAGACTATAATTGCCGTTGTAAGGTATATTAAAGAAGATTCGATCCTCTAATTGGAAGCATCGTAGCATATAGTATTTAAATTCAAGCTAGTTTCTTTTTAAAAATTTGTGGAAAAGTTATGGCAACGATAATGCGCTCTTAAAACGTTTCAAAAATATTCTAAATTCTTGTTTAATATCTAATAATACGATTAATGTATTAGGCTTGATTGGTCTATATACATACAGGTATAGGACAAAATAATAAGAACACCTGCGAAAAAGGGAATATTTTTAATTAGTAAGGGGTTGGTCTTCCTTTGACCTGAAGCACAGCTTGCATTTGACGTAGCAGTAATAAATAAATGCCTTGAGCAAAGTTCAATGCAATTCACACCCATTCCTCGTGAAAGGTTCTAGTTCAGATAGTATGCGTGGAGAAAGAAACCGAGCACGGACTTTGTTCTCTATAAAAATCCCGTAAAGGCTCAATGATATTGATATCAGGGGACTAAGGATATCAGATTAGATGTTCCACTTTATCATGAGGCTCATGTAATCATGTTTGAAGACAGCGAGACGCGAGAACAGGAGTATAACTCCTCTTGAAACGCAGGACGTTCCCCCGAAAAGAGAGTCATAAGTTGAAAATGACCTGCGATAAAGTTTCGATAATGGTGGCCTGTGATCCTCTCCTTAAAACAAAGAGATACCCCAATTCACGGGAAGATATTGTGGTTTACACCATCACATAATTCCCTCCATGTTTCATGGTCTGGTATAATGCAAATAAGGATTCGTCAGACCAGATGACTTGTTTTCATTGCAGTTTTGTTCAGTTAAGGTGGTCTCGGTAGCTCTGTAATCGTCTTATAGCAATCCGCACCGAAACAAACGGTTTTGGAATGAATGCAATGGTGCCATGAATGCCATGAATGTTCGCAGTATGCAATTCTCATTGAATAATTTTCATGGATACGGGGCTCTGAAGGTGGGTATTCATCTCTCTTCATTATCTGTGGTAGAGTAGTCTTGCGATTTAGGGTGACTATCCTCTTCATCACCTGTCTATTACCGTCATTCAATAGCGAATTTCTCTCCAAGTTGTGCTTCACAAAAGACACCTTACGCAGTTTGTGTAGACTGTCAAAACCCTTGATACAGTGCTTCTTGAAACACTCACAAAGCTGGAAGTTCTAGACACAGATGCTCCAGCGAGGCGAGCTCCGATTATCATGTCTCTTCATAGCATTTAGCATCGAAACTAATGATTTGCGAAGAGTGACTGTGCCATGAATGTTCGTAGTATGCAATTCTTATTGAATAATTTTCATAGATACGGGGCTCTGAAGGTGGATATTCGTCTCGAACGTTATCTGCGGTAGAGCAGTCTTGCGATTTAGAGCGACTATCCTCTTCATCACCTGTCTATCACCGTCATTCAATTGCGACTTTCGCCATCCTGTTGTGCTTCACAGAAGGCATCTTACACATTTTTTGCAGGCTGTCTTAACCCTTGATACAGTGATTCTTGAAACACTCACAAGGTTGACACTTCTGGACTCAGATCCGCCAGCGAGTCGATTATCTTCAATGTCAATTATCCAATTATCTTCTCTTTTTCTCACGTCTTAGAGATCAGACGTAATCTCGCTTTGCTAGGTAAAGAATTTTTCACACAATTCTCACGCTGTCAAATCGTTGACTGATAACTTCCCTTTCGCCGACATTAGACGGCACATTGTTGTGACAAGAGGTAGCCTTTTATTAGACGATCGAAGGACGACTCATTTTTAAATGGGTGTTCCTATTATTTTGTCTTATACCTGTATTATCAATATTTATTTTCAATTATGAAGTTGTAATAACCACAATAAGCACTGAAAAAGCTTAACGGAAACCGAATGCCTTTTCTAATACGCAGTAGGGTAATACCTAAGATTTGATTGGTTTAGCTACATATTCTCAGTTATACATGAGCAATAAAGATATGTACTCTCAAAAGATTTAAAGGAGATTCGAAACTCTCTTCTGATATATATATATATATATATATATATATAGGGTCGTTCGGAAAGTAATTTCGTTTTTTCCTGACAAAGGATTTAATTGCATTTTTCGCACCCAATTTCATACTTAAACCGCAAAATCATTTTATGTTTTAAGAGCTTATATAGCAAGGATTGAGTGTGAAAAAGTGCAGCTGATTCTTCGCAGTAGTTTTTGGATGGTGCCCTTTTAAATATGGAGAGCAATAAACAGCATTTTCGTCATTTTTTTCTTTTTTGCTATATAAAAGGTAAAAATGCTGTTCAAGCCAGAAATAAATTAGCCAATATGTGTGGAGAAGATGTGTTAACAATACATCAGTACCAGAACTGATTTGCAAAATTTTTCCTTCAAATGAGGAGGCCAAAAACCACCTCGATCAATTTTTTTTACAGCAAAGACCAAAACTTTTATGAGCGTGTAATCATGTTACTACCAAAAATATGGCAAAAGGTATTAGACCAGAATGGCAATTTTATAATTTGATAAATAATTTATTCATTAAACGAAAATTTCTTTTCATTTTGACAAAAAAATACGAAATTACTTTCCGAACAACCCAATA
>JAPMOQ010028072.1:145960-156359 GCA_026543055.1 Argiope trifasciata | reverse complement strand
CAAGAAACCAGAATATCAAGTCCCACTTATTCTGTGATCTAATTATTCATTGAAAGTCATAAACGCTTATTTAAGTATGTTTAAAATCGTTTTTGATTATTCATATTTTTATCATTCAAAGAAAGAGTATATTTCTAAAGGAAACAATTTCAATATATTTTGTAAACGAGTGCATGAAATAAAAGAACTGGAGTTGTAAAAAACATAATTTTAAATTTATTTTCAAGAAACGAATAGTGATTATGCAAAAATTCAATTAAGAATCAAAAATGAAATTTATAAGCTCCAAATTTATTTATTTTTGAAAATATGCATTAAATTTGGTAAACAAAATAAAATGGTCCTTTACTTAGTTCACTTATATCTACTTATATTATTTCATTGAATAAGGAAAATATGAATGACAGTATTCTTTATAAATCTTTCCTCTTTGTCTGAATTGTATGAAAATTATATATTATGACTGAATTACAAATATCTCAATTTTTTTATGATGGTTGTTTATCTCTGATGATGATGCAAAGACGAGATGTTAAGGGCTAAAAAAACAATTATTTTGCACATTTTATGGAAAATTCTTGAAACAATCAGAATTCCTTAACTGAAAATGAAATTGTTTACAGAACAAAATCTTCACTAAAGACCAATTATATCTATTCTATTTTTACCTCGTTAACCAATATAAATAAATAAGTTAGATGCAATGAAGGTCTCGTAAATAAAATACTTCAAGATAACTATCAAGGAAATAACTAACGTGTTTATCAAGAATAAAAAGAATTTACCAGCCTTCATCTGTTATTGCTTTCTTATAGTGACTCATTTCTGAGCATTTTAATATTATTGATATTTCTTGGAAAATATATTTAAAAATAACAATTCAAATGTTATTGCAAGATTCAGTGCATTTTTGTTTGTTGTGCCTAGTTTGTGAACTTTCCTGTTATTAACCAGTGGAATAGTCTCTCCAAAACTTTCTCGCATTTTCTCCTTTAAAAGCCTTATCAATTTTCCTCCTTCCACTCCATGAAATGGTGGACGGTGAATGGTGCTGAGTAAAGTCGTGAATGCATTCATAGTATAAATGACTAACAGTTGCGAAATATAAAACTTTGACATTAATTTAGCATTTTTATTGAATCTGCTGCGTATATAATTATTTATACTATATTTAGAGTACATTTAATCTCATCAATTGAAATGAAAATTGGACCTATAACTACTATTGTAATCAAAATATCGCATTATAAATTCCATTAATTTAAGTCATCACGTTTATGTGTTATTACGTTTACATACATGCACAAGTACAGGACGACGGAAGGGCAATCCTTTGAAATATATCACTCAAACTTTGATAAGAATATACATTTAGAAATGCTAAAGCAGTGTCAAATTTACCATATTTTTTGAGAAAAAGAATCCAAAGCCCAAATTCGATTTTCGAATATTATTAATGCTCTTCCGGGGATAAATTGATAAAAAAAACTCCCTAATGATGATACGATATTGTGATTGAAAAGATTGTGAATTCAGCATTCTACGATAATGCTATACAAGGTGTTCTTTAGTATAAATTTATTAGGAAGTATGCGAGAAGGTTTGAGGGAGACATTCATTTAAGTTTTCGTGATAACTCACTTTTCTATATGATGGTGGCCATCATACCAGTTAACGAAAGGGTTTTCAGTTTAGTAGGAGTATAGTAACATATTCTCCAACCGTATCAGAAAAAGTTCGTTATTCGTTGTTTTTAATTTTCTAGCTTTATCTGAAAAAGTTCATTATTCTTTGTTTCTTCTCGAACTTTATCTGGAATATTCATTATTCGTTGCAAGTCCCAGATTGCATAGAATTACCTCATTCTGAACTGATGCAACAGGAAAATAAGAATTTTCCTCTCTACACTTATCGGAAGATAAACAAACAGATGTTCCCCGAGTTTGTTTTCAATTTCTACCTGGGACATTTATCGGAATGATCTCATTTGAGAACTGAACGGTTTAAAAAAAGGGGATTTGTTTTTGACATCGCATATCTCAAAATGTCAATAATCAAGCATAATGTATTTTTGTGTTTAGCAATATACTAGCAGGTGCCCAGCTTGTTGCTGCTGCAGAGGAAATAATTTGGGAAATAGCGTTTGAAATTTAAAATAACTGTCTAGATTAACAGAAATAATAACATTAATTTTCGCATCGGAAATGAATACATTCATTGAAATTAAGTAATATATAAAGAAGAAGCGTAAATAATATTAATTCGGGTTTTTTTTTTACTTTGTTATTCAAGAATTTAGGGTTGGCAATATTTTTTTGTTCTCCCATATTCAGCCTGAACAACTAAGTGCAAGTAATAAGTACTCAAAATTTCACTGCAGGCGGATGAGCTGTACAGTAGCGCATAAGGGACATACAGACAAACATTGAATTTTATTTATATAGATTACATAATTTTACTATGCCTGTAACCGTCCTGTAATAAGTAATAAGTATTCGTCACAATCGAATGAGCTGTGCGGCCGCGCATAAGAGACATACAAACAAACACTTGTAATTTTAAATACTAGCCGCCTTTGGCGACCAGCTGGTTCGCCTTGAGTAATGGGTTCTAAAACTTTCAATTAAAAAACATATTCATTAGCCTTGAAGTAACTCCGGGCATTGATTGGCCTGAAATTAAAATTTTCTTTAAGATGATGGACTAAAGTTCTAAAAGAACGCGTTTTACCAATAATATTCTTTAATTTTATAAATCAGTCAGTTTTAATGATTGATTTAGAAGACTGATTGATGTAGCAACTTTTATTTAAAATATTAATAAAAATATTTTGTAAAATTTGGCTCACATAGCAAAGTATGAAGAAATCTAAAACTCATTATTCATAAATGGATTGTTTGACTCAAACAATATAAAATGTAATTATTTACTTCATTCAGATCAAATTAAAAGTATAAGACAATATACATGCCTATAAATGATATTTTACAAATTGGCCTTTGGAAAAGAATTTGAATGCTTATCCTGTATGAATTCAATCCTGTATAAATAAAGATAATTCATTCAATTAATGATTTAAATATTGCAAACGATCATAGAATCCTTTGCCTTGCATTTTTTAAAGAAAATATTCATTTTATATTTATTTAATTTTATCCACTCACGTGCTAAAAGTTGCCTTTTTTCAGATTTAATGATAGTTTTTTTTTTTAATTTGAACTTCCGTCAAAATGATGGCAACACGGTGATAAAACCTAATTTTTTTCCTTTGACGTGCTCTTGCAGATTTTATAGAAACCTTAGCTTTGCATTTATTTTTTCAGAAACTATCATATTTTATAATGAAAAAAAATATTGAATTAATGATACAGATATTGCAAACGATAATAGAAATATGCCATTAAGTCGGGATTCTAGTGCGTATCTTGTTTAAATTCGATCAGGTTTACCGTAAAGAAGATTTATGGAATTAATTATTTAGATATTGCAAACGATCATAGAATCCTTTGCTTTGCATTTATTTTTTTAGAAAATATCACATTTTATATTTATTTTATCCAGTCACGTGCTAAAAGTTGCATTTCTATAGATTTATTTTGCGATGATAGTTTTTTTTATTCGAAATTCCGGCATTCTTTTATTTTATCCAGCCACGTGCTAAAAACATGGTTAAAATATTTCTTTAAAAATAGAAGCTTACGTTATAAATTAAAAAATACCGTTACCATTAGAATGATACCGTTAGAAAGCTAATTTTTTTTATCTTTAAATTAATATAAAAATCATGTTTGTGCAATAATATTTTCGAAAGTTATAGCGGAAAAACGTCGAAATTTCGCTTAATTTCTAATTAATTCAAATTCTAATTAAAAATTCGAAAAAAGGACTCCGAGGGGCACATTCTTGACCTCCAAGGTATACATGTACCAAATTTGGTAACTGTAGGTCCAGCGGTCTGGCCTGAAGAGCGCCAACACACACACACACACACACATTGAGCTTTATTATAAGTATAGATATAGATAAATAACCTAATTTTGTTATGCATGTAATCATCCCGTAAGTGCAAGTAATAAGTGTTCAAAGTTTCATCGCAATCGGATGAGCTGTACGGCAGCACATAGGTGACATTCTGATAAACATTCATTTTTATTTATATAGGTGAAATCTTCATCTCATGTTTCAGAATAATAAACGTTACGAAATATTAAAAACAAATATTTGGCGAGAAAAGTAAACTTCACCTTCGTCGACAAGAGTGTGGTTTATTTATCAGAATGAAGACAATTAAGTGTCATATAGGATGCAAGGAAAAGAATTACCGACTGTTTTCCACATACACCACAGAAGTGAATAAATTTACGAATTATTATTTTACAATCAAATGATCCGAATATTTAAAAGCCGAGAATAAGGTCGGTGTAAATAATATACAACATTCTCTTCGGAATTAATTGGAGTAAAGCACGTTGTATAACGATTCCAATAGCTGGTTTCTTGCTTCTTCTTCTTTTTTTGGTAAAGGATTGCTTATTGCGAAAGATTTAAAGTTTGTTAAAAAAAATACTGAATTCAAAGCTCAAGATTAATGTAACTATCCTATATTGCATTTTGAGCTATTAAAAGCTATAAACACATTAAAATACTCACTCTTTTCCTTATCTTTTCTGATAGAAATGGTCTAATGATAAACCAAGCTGCTTTAAATGCTAATGAATCATTTACTATGTGAACTTCTTTATATCTGCTGGGACAAACTTCCTGTGAAGAAGAATCAAAAATTAGAGTAATTGTTTTAAATAACAGTGCAATATCCAAGGTTAATACAAAAAAAGAAGTAAATTGGAAACATTTATTTCTAATGAATGACAAAAGTGAGTGGCTCATACAATTCATCAATGATAGATTAATGGTCAAAGTTTTTACAATTCATCAATGGTAGACGAAAGTTCAACGTTTTCACATTTCAAAAATGATGGATGAAAGCTCGATGTTTTCACAATTCATCAATGAAGGAATTAAAGTTCAAAGTTTTCACAAATCATCAATGACAGATGAAATTTCAAACATTTCACAATTCCTCAATGAATGGATGAAAGTTCAAAGTTTTCCCAATCATCACTGAATAAATGAAAGTTCAAGTTTTCTCAAATCATTACTGAATGAATGAAAGTTCAAAGTTCTCACAAATCATTATTGATAGATGAAAATTCAAACTTTTCAGAACCATCACTGAATAAATGAAAGTTCAAAGTTTTCACAATTCATCATTGTTTGATGAAAATTGAAACTTTTCACAATTATTACTGAACAAATTAAAGGCACAAATTTTCACAATCATCATTGAATAGATGAAAGTTCAATGTTTTCACAGGTCATCACTAGTAGATGAAATTCAAGTTTTATTTCATACATTTAACACAACATCCTTTTATTATGCTACAAGCGGCACATCATTAATTTCTTATCGCAAATGAAATGGCTGGTTTATGTTTATTGAACGCATTATTCTAACAATTAGCCTTACAGATATCGAATAGTAGTAGGCATATGGTTTTAGCACACATTATATTAATGATTTCGAAAATCAATATGTCTGCTTGTCAATTTCATATGGTTTTCACGGTTTTCAAAAGGAAAATATGCAAAGCAATTTTGACATAAGAGATCAATCATTTCCCTTTGCATACACAGCAGTTTTCTAAAATTTCCGTATGCTATCCGAAAATTTTTTAATGGCGAGGTAGCTCTTTTTTGAATATACAAAATGCATGCTGGATTTGAAAAACAATAGGCTTACTCTTTGCGTACTGTAGCATACAAAACAATTTTCATAAAGAATCTTCATTTTTCGAATCGAAACAGAACACGAAACATCTATTTGGTTTTACCTTTGTAAAACAAACGCAAGAAAAAAAATCTCAGTACAATATTTTACAATTATCTATAATTCATTAAAAACCACCACGTGAAATTTGCTTCTTCTTTTGAATCACCCAATAATCAATATATTAGATAGCATTGTATGTGATGTATATTTTTTTTCTATTATGCTCCAATCTGATTTCCGGGATATATAGTTGATGAAGTTAGCAAAAAGCGATAATAGTTTTAAACTGATATATTGTATCTAAACTGTGTGATGCAGAAATCGATCAAAATGATTTAACAGACAGATCTTTGGAAGTAAAGCCGTTAAATGTGAAACGTAGTTACTCCTTGGGAATAGGTGATTACAAAAAAATGGTTTAGAAGCTATTACCTGCAATTTTATATAGCTAAAAATTAGTTCGTTATTTTAAAATGAGTATGAAATCTTTATGATATCCTATGGTATTATATCAGAGTATATAAACACCCAGAAATAATTTCACAAGGTTTTACTGTCCTTTTAAAAACTCATGTATTGTGATTCTAATTTTTAATCCCATAGAAACTATTTTTTATTAATTTTTTTCATAATTTAGTCTGAAATGACTAATGTTAAATTTTTTACCATGTATTTCCTAAAGAAATGAATGACCAAGAGTTGAAAAACCTTTAAAATCGTGATTTTCAAAAACATTTAATTTAATTTTATAATTTTTTGAGATTTATTCAAAAACGAATAGAAATAGTAATGTAAAAATATAGGTGCTCATATAAGCAATGCTTTTAAAATTCACAACATTATTTTTTTGTATTATTCGAGATTACAGTTCAAATTTTCCTTTGTGTTTAAAATGAGTGAATCTGTTTTAAATGAGTGAATCTGATTTAAATGAGTGAATCTGTTTTAAATGAATGAATCTGTTTCGGTTCGTGGTTATATAAAATGCTCTTCAATCCACGGAAATAGCTGAAATTTAACATTTGCTTTTACTCTAAAATTATAGATTTAAGTCAAATTTCAGTGCAATTTAGCAATTTGTGAAATTTTCCAAAACAAACATTCTAACTACAGAACTACTCTATGAAATCTCTTGCTAGGAATTAAAAATTAAATATCATTTGTAAAATATTGTAGGAATAATTTCTCAGAGAATTTACCTGGATGCCATAGTAGATA
Source organism: Argiope trifasciata (assembly GCA_026543055.1). Lineage (NCBI taxonomy): Eukaryota > Metazoa > Arthropoda > Arachnida > Araneae > Araneidae > Argiope > Argiope trifasciata. The sequence continues at coordinate 149,311 of JAPMOQ010028072.1, read as the reverse complement.
AGATGCAAATTGCTAGGAGTGCAATGTCTTACATGCCTTATCGGATTACTTTTTACATCAATGATTGCCTTGATACCATTGACTTGTGACATGGGTTCTCGAAGGGACTGAAGAAGGTAAATCACAAATGCTTTTTTAACTTCCTCGACGGGAAATGTTTCAGGATCCCAATTATCTGAAAAAGAATTAGAAAAAGCATTATAAAACTATGAAATAAGTAGTTGTTGTTTCCAAATGGCACTGGTCATCGGCAAGCCCGCTGATCGCAGTCAGCGATTTTAAGAATAAATTAGCGTCCCTTGTTTTTCAGTAGCACCAAATAGGGTCAAGAGCCCGACTCAGCAACTTTATACCCCACATTACCTTGCTCAACCCCTTTTTACAGGGGGGCACATTCACACTACTCACAGATAGGACACAGAATAACAACCAGTCCTGAACCGGGACTCTCAGAACACTAGGAAGACACACTACCCCTAAGCCGAGAGGCCGGCACTATGAAATATTCGAAGTGCATATGAACAAACTAAATTAAGGACGTTTCTTAAAGCTTCAATGGAATTTTAAAAAGTTAAATCTAAAAAAACCAAAAGAATTTACCATCAAGAATCATGTACAAACATTTTAACTTTTCGACGTAAAGTTTCGACATGAAATTTGTCATATAGGAAGATCAGAACAGATCCATTTCTGAAGACAGTTATTACCGGTGAATAGAGGTGACCTTAACAACCATTTGAAACTCTTTATTAGCTTGAAAGTTCTTTTTTGAAAAAAAAATATAGATTAAGAATGTTCTAACATAAACCCACCAAAATTGAAATTTCAGCATACTGTTTGACTAGCTTGTTATTTCTGACCCCAATAACCTCTTTACTCTTTATTTACCGAATTATATTGCTGTCAATTTTTCAACTTCATTTTTCCACCAGTAGTTTAGTTTTCTTGCAGAATAATCCAAGAAAAATATAATTAACAAAAATATTTTAATTCGTTTAATTATTAATTAAATATTTTTAATTCCTACTTTTAGCTTATATTAATTTCATATTATTTGGGTTACATAATCAGTGTTCTTTAAAACACAATCAGCAAAAATAGCCATATAGTAAAGACATACGCTAAATTTAAATGGTATTTTTAGGTACAGTCAGTAAATAAAGGGTTAGTTCATTTGAGAATTCATAAGTTCGTTGAATAAAATATTTTAACCCTAATGCCTTTTCATCTTATGAAAAATTTGACTTAGAAACGAATTTTTTTTTAGCTAATCTCTCAACTGAATACTGAGTAGAATGCCATCATAACATTTCCAGAATATTGAAGAACTTCAAAGAAATTTTAAAGTCAATCGCTCATCACTTTCAAATATGAAATAGAAAATCGTATTTACCGATAAGGCAAATACATGGCGATTGTGTATAAAAGTAATCATACTGTTTTGGTAATAAATTCATTCGGTTCTCGTAGTCTGGCTATTTTTATGGTTTATAGGAGCTGGAAAAAAGGGGACCCAAGTACATGTGTTCGAAAATGTGAGCAGAAAATATATATAAATTAATCTAACAATTTATTTATGAGTTTCAAATTAAAACTAGCAAACCATTGCTAAATTCGGAAGCATTTATTTTAACTCCATGCCAAAATAAGATTTTGTTATTATTTGTGTAGTAAAAATTAAATAACCCAGTTAAATATAGATACAAAATAATAAAGAAGCTTATTAATATAATTTATAATACAAAATATAAAGACAGTTTATTAATAATAAAGACAGTTATTAAGTTTAGCTAAACAATTTCGATTATTAACTTAAAGTATTGAATTGTATGTCAATGATGTTTGTAAAGATTTTGAATTTCTGACAATATCGTGAATAAATCATAATATATTTTTGAACATCGTGCACTAAAAAGCAAAAGAATATTAATTTCTATTCGGACGCTTCCACTCTTGAAAATAATCTCTGACAATTAATGACCAAGAGAAATTAATTGGTTGAACGTTAGGTGTGCTTTTGGAGAAATCTTGGGATTATAACAAATATTTCTGAACAAAGATCGGTTTGTTGGACAATGATTCCTTGAATTAAATCTGGACAATTCATTCTATCTAGATATGTTTTCCGGACAGCAGCTCGAAAATGGGTATGCAAATCTTTCAACCTGGTGGTTGGCTCTCGTTATCCTGGAATGATGCGGGATTGGTTACAGATGACAGATGACAGCACGCATCTTCTACATGAGGGGTTATGCAGTGGCTAATGATGGATCTTAGGACTCAACCACAATTCTGGTCAGTGTTGCTGTTCACTTTTTTCATGTGACTCAAGACCATAGTTTCCTCCAAGGTTTCGAGTTATTCATATTTATTTAACTATCTTATGACAAGAAAAGGTATTATTTTATATTATTCTGTCAGGATCATTAACACACTCAGGTGTAAATATTTTTGGGCTTCATTTCTAAACATAAATGACGAGTTTGGGCTATGCTTATTTATAAAATAATTTTATAATTTTCAAAAAATTTGAGCTGGTGAGTGTTTTTTTTTATCTCCACAGTTTGTACCTCTATGAGTTCGGAAGAAACATTTTTGGCAAATTGTTTTCTGTGAATCTTTGATAAAGGTATCTCAAAATGTTTCTAACTAGACTGTTGAAATTTGATATATTGTCTTAACACCAAGTTTTGAATAAAATCTGTTACAGGAGAAGTCCATTTGCCCAGTTGTCCGAGTATAAGCTAAAATTATAACTACAAAACAAAGAAAGTCAGATACAGGAGATTACTTAAACAGATTTAATATCTATAATGCCAAAGCTTGGGACAAAACTAACAACGAGTTGACTATATGCGGTCTCTACTTTCAGAAACATGTTAACGCGATAATTCGAAAATGCGATTAATTAAATATATCAAATTAGATATGAGATTTTGGGACTACAAGTGCATATTTTTGACAAATCTTAGTTTCAATCGATGGAGGAAAAAATGTTTAAGTCATAAACTCGATTTTTAGATACTATTAACCAGTAGGGGACAAATCTCCAAAGCACTCGCCAAGGATGACAAGATAAATTAGGTAAAGACACTAAATTCGAACTAAAAGTTAACCCTTAACTGGGTAGGTGAAATTTTAGGACTTTACTGGGGAGATGCGGTCAACGACACCGCATTTCATTAACGATAAAATTAAATTTTCTAATAAATGTGTTAGTATGCAAAACTAACATATTTTATAGCATGTGTTAGTATGAAAAACTATCCATTTTTCTTGATATATAGATATGTTTTAGAAATTTTTTTAAAAATATATTATCATTAGAAAAAAGTAAATACCTTGGAATAT
>JAPMOQ010028072.1:118412-137287 GCA_026543055.1 Argiope trifasciata | reverse complement strand
AAATTTATCGATTGAAAAACAATAGCCCATAATGTTCCAGAACATGTTAAAACTTATGAAAAAGGATTTCACGTGCTTTTTGACGGAAATAGTCCCGCACGAAATGCTAACACGTGGCTTTCATTGTCACTATTTCAAAACTATTAAAACTGTTATTAAACAAATTGGTTTCGGTAATTTCCAATTGCAAGTGTTATCATGTTATTTGACAAAGCATTAGAGCAGGACGCTATTTATTTTTCGATAATAGAATCAAGAATATTTCCGTGTGGTAATTGGCCAAAACAAGTGTATTGCCTCGGTATCAATACTTAAATAATATGGAGTATATAAGATATAGCTTTTTTTCAACGACTATTTTTCTGTTGTGTAATGATTTGATGCAACAATGCATTTTTTCAGACATCATACATAAATACATAATTTAACATTTATTCGAAAGATACTTGAAGGCCTGATATTTGAAAGTACAGTTAAAATCATAATATCTTGTTAATACGATTATTCTTTTTTCTAATAGTATTCTAATAAGCATCAAGAACTAAATCTCCAACAGCAAGAGATAGAGATTAGTTAAAGACAAAAAATTAAACATCTTTAAATATTAATCAAATAAACTAATATATTTTAATAGTTTTCTTATTCTTTAATGGATTTATTATTTGTTAAATGTTATAAAAATAAAATTAAAGCATTATCGGTTAAATAATTTATATAAAAAATATTAAATTATTATTAATTCTAATAATGAATTGTTTTTAATTCTAAAAAATTTTTCATGACATTTTTTAAAAATAAAATTTATTGTGAAAAATTTACGATTGCTATATGAAAATTTACAAGAACACTTTAAAAATTTAGAAGAATGAATTTTTCAGAAATGATTATTCATAATTTGAAATATTCTTTAAAATTTTAATAAAAAGGGCAATAATTCAAATTTAGCAAATTTTTGCAATATTGCAATAAATTAAGCGAAAAAAAATATTGAAATGATGAACTGTAATTCAAGTGTATTGTGATTATAAATGAAAATATATGTAATATATTTTTTTAAAAACTTGTTTCGGGTTTATTTTCCCAAATAACTGAATTTCTTAACATATTAAAGTAAAAATAATTTCGGTTTGTAAGTAAAAATGATAAACTTCGTGAATTTAATTTCACAAACGGTGAAATAACTTTTAAATGCAAACAAATTAACAAAAAGCAAAATTTAAATATAAATGCAAAAAGGATTGCATTGATTTTTAATACTAAATTGTTTGCAGTATATGTCTTTTAATAAAAAGAAATAACATTTCCTTCCCAACATCTTGAAATTATTTTTGTAGCATAAGTTTCATTTAAGTGTAAATACCTGAAATATAAATCAACTGAAGCTTATAAGAAAAAATAACTTATAACAAAGTAATAATTTTAAAAATGCACTGAACTTCCTTATTGATGTAAAAATTGTCAGAAAATGTAAGCGACGAAACGTAATCATAAGATGTTCTCAGCACATATGGAGAATAGACTTTACTTGATGTTACAAAAAATTTATTATATTCACATAATAAAGTTATTTAAATGTAATCACATAACTTAAAAAATCTGTCACAAAAAATAATTTTTGATGATATTAAAATACAAATTTAATCCTTTTGACGCCATTCTAAGTAAATTTTTGTTAATATAGTCTTTATAATTGTTTGGAAATAATTTATCTTAGATAGAAAGTAAAAATGATTTATGATTAATTAGTTACAAATTTTGAACTAATATTGTTAGATTAACATTTCATTAAAATAACCTCCCGTGAAAATCCTTCTAAAAAATTATACAGAAACAAACAAAGAAAAAGAACTACAAAAGAAAATTTATTTCACATCATTTTAAAATATTGTAAATTATTATACATATTCACCTAAAAAGGGCTAAACATTATTGCTAACATTTTAAGATTTTATTAAAATGTATATTTTTTTAACTATTTTTTATAATATGATTGCGGAACCAGTAATATATTTTATCAATTCTTGCTCAGATCAACAAATAATTTTTATTTATTTTAGCAACTTTTTATTAAATAATATCAAAAAATTGTTGATTTTCGCATTCTTTACCTTCACGTGAAAAATACTGAAATCCCCGTATTACATATTGAGCTACTGCCTATTGATTTCAATTTTCGTTACAAACTATTAAAAATCTATTGAAATCATTAAAAATTAATTTAATTTAATTAAGGAATTAATATTTGAGAAAAAAAATGTATGTACATCAAGTGTCATCCTCTTAAAGATTTTTAAAATGTTCTTGAAATTGAGTGGATGAATATAAAGTATTTTACTACCAGTTGAAAATTTGAACAAGATATATTTATAGTGAGAGTGTGAACTAATAGTTGAAATTTAAAAAATTATTCGTGAAACAATAATTATGAATTACAAATTAATCTATAAATTTAAATTTGGTCTAAAATCATACTATATAAATGAAATTATTTATATATAATTTTATACATTATTTTATGAAATTTAATAAATTTCTAAGTCAAAAAATTGATGACATATACATTTTAATATAAAATTTTATCAATTCAAAATTTTTATTAAATTCCTCAGCCTTTATATCACAAAAGAAATATATAAAATTCAACTTACCTTTTATAAACTGTAAATATTTAACTCTTAGTAGATGTGCACAATTCAATAAAAATGTCAAAGTCCCTCCGCTTCTAAATTTATAAATGAGGAATATTGTTAAGTAAGAGTATTTATGTGAAATTTCGGTTTGATTTTATCATCTGTAACCGACGAAAAAATTCATTGGGAACATCAATTTATCACTTCACTAAACAACAACAAAAAAATGATAACAAGCGTCACATTTTCCATTGACGGAAGTTCAACTCCTTTCTCCTTTAAAAAAATACTTCTAGGTCATCCCCCACGTGACCCGATAAGCATATTGGATCGTCTGTAACAAAGTGTATTGAGTTTTAGACGCGCATGCGCAAAGGTTAGATACAATGAAGAATTTCTGCCACAACACGTGGAACAGCATGTTGAAGCGGGTGTACAAGGAAACTGTCCTTCAGTCTTTTTGGTTTTACCTTGCGAAAAAAAATATCCTAAGTTCTTTTTGCAAGTACTTCAACTACATTCAATCAGCTGAGAAAAACCGTGAATTATATGTTTACAATCAATTTTTCCCGGAAAAAATATAAGAAAACTCATGAATATAAATTAATATGTTTATCTATACATTTAATTTTTGGTAAAGATTATTACAAAAGACTTTATAACTGTCCGTCTTCCTTTGTTTTTGGTATAAGGATACCATAAAGTCATTACTGTAAATCGATTCGATAAAAGTGTTATTTCTCGGAACATTCTAAAAGAACACCTGTTGGGAAAAACATAATTGATTTCACTTGTATATTGTTATAAACACATCAGAACTGTTTGTGACAGATTTTGTTCTGGAATCTATGAAACGGTTAATCGAAAACTCTAGATTAATATCAAGGTATTCTAGAAATACTGGCGCTCACAATTGCTTCAAAATTGCACAATGGCTTGAAAATTTTATTATACGCTAGAAATTCTCGAATTCAATAATAACTAATAAACTTTCTCTGAAAATTTAGTCATATGATGTGAAATATCACACTTTCTTAAAGAGTCAATTAATATTCTTTTAAGATCAGGCTTTTTTAAAATTGTAATGATTGATTGTGCGTTCTTTTTATCAATACCTCAGAAAATATTCTATCCTTATTAAAAAAACAAATGATACATAAATAATAAGTTTTAAGATTCTCTTAACATTTTTGCTTTTTCGTATGTTCAAATACAAATATATTTTTAAATGCTCAAATACAAATACGTTATGATATGTTCAAAGGCAATATGCCAAAATACAAATATGCTTTAATATGTTCAAATATCTTTTGATATAATCAAATACAAATACCTTTTGTATGTTCAAATAAAAATACGTTTTGTATGTATAAAAAATTATGTTTGATGTGTTCAAATACAATGCATTAGCCTAAATATGTTTTGATGTGTTTATGTGTTCAAATACAATGTGTTAGCCTAAATAAGTTTTGATACGTTTAAATGCAATAGCTGCCATGGTAAGATAATATAATAGTACTCTTAAACAGCTATGAGAGTTGCATTTGTATTTAAATAAGCAAAGAAAGTTCTTCGTTGAGGAAAAACATTAATTCAATGCATTTTTCTTCATTCATTAGTATCTACTTGGAAAAGTTAGTGCCTTGTGAAATTATTAGGTGTTTGTTTCACGTTTCTACTAAATAAGTTGATTTCCATTTAAAAGCTAATTATTTGAAAGCACAGAAATTGCATTCATTATTTATCGTCGAATGACAACAATCAAATGAATATAAATTATCATATGAATTTCAGACGATTTCATTAAGTATTTTTACAGCTGCATTGAATTGCGAGATTCGCTCAATCAGTTAATGTAAATTAATAATGACAGTAGGAAGTTAATAATCATTAGAAATATTCTGGACGATTTTACAGGGCCGTCAAAACTCCATTTAGGGAAGTAAGCTCTCAACAGAAAGTTTAATTGATTGCAAAAATAGGCTTAACCGTCAAAATATAGGCAAAAATAGGCTTACCCTATAGGCAAGATGGGTAATGACTTTTCTGCAGATATACAATTTTTTAAGCAATTACTTTAAAAAAATAGTTTTTGTATCATTTTAATGATCAAAAAAATATCTTTTACTGAAGTCGATTCTATTTTTCTGTATTTCTTTGATTTTCATAATATTGTTTAGTTTAATTTCATACTTGATGTTTTTAAATGATATCTTGGAATTATATTTCATTTAACGATACATTCAATCGCATCCTTTTACGAATCCTATCAATTTAGATTTTCTTTCATACTATGTATATTTTTTCATCAAAGTGCTCCGATTGAATTCATGCTTTCATTAATATTAAATAATAAATTTTAAAAAATTAAAAAGGCGTCCTACATTGAGCATTTACGTCCGAAATCACTAGTAATTTAAAGGAAGTACCTGGTCGCGTATGGCTGGCTGCTATTATATATTATTTGCTTACATTTCGGACGAACAAAGATTTAACAACATTAGAAGTTTCACTTCTACGTAATGAGATTACCTCTTCTATAATGTTCACAAACACTCTAATCAAAACTAATCACAAAAATCGAATTAAGTTACAATGTTCGATTTGTCCCGTGAAAGCAGAATATATTGCATCAGAATCACACACCGTTGTCAATATCTATTGCATTATCTTATGACATTTGCAATCTTACTGCTTGCAGTTGTATTATGTGATTTAGATTGTGATCTCAAAAACACAGTAAATAAATCAAAAGTTTTTATATTTTTCAGTGCTCGTATCTACAATATTTGTCAATATATATTGGCTTCAATGTCGTTTGTAATCCTAACTGCTTGCAAACGTATTCTTGATTCAATTTTTTGAATATCAGTGCTTGAAAACTTCTACCAAATCAGTATGATTATGGAACCTGAATGAAAGGAAAGATGCTTTCAGTAATTGATTTTTGAATTGCTATATTGTCTTTTTTTCCCAAATAAATGAGGTCAAAATTCAAGATATATTTTGGAATTTTATTAATCAATTAATTCAATTTACCACAATTTCGTTAAATACAACTCATGTTTTCCCCTATCAGCGAATCAATTTTCTTAAATTGCTCCGATGTCAAAGAAATCGTGCAATTTGTTTTTATGTTTAAAAGACAAATTTAGAAAACCATTGTTATAAGATGGATGATATTAAATAACATAATTACAGTATCCAAGAGCATTAGAACGGATCCACATTCCATCAATATATTATTAAATATATATAATATTATGAAAATGGTATTATCTTAAAATTCGATTACAATATATCGAATGATAATTAGGTGTATTACAATTCAAATTGAGCTGATAATTTTCGTGGAAAACTTTCTATAAAAAGATCCACGTCGATTCTTAGTCTGAACGAAACATATGATTGCACGTGCACTGGTAACACGTTTTAGCCTGCGGGTGTTGCCTGATCTAAATTCTGAGGAGTTGAATGCCGTTAATCACCTTTCTAGCGCCATCTCCAATCACTCACATCAAAATGTCTGGGAATACTACATAACGGTAGTGAGTTACTAAGACCATACCTCTGTGAAGGAAACTTTTTTCAAATTCGGAATTGCAAAAAGTTGTTGTTTTTGGCTATGGATTTTTTTTTCTATCTGAGTGTATAGCTCTGGGGTTGTTTTCCTTGTAAAAAATATATGCAGCCAGTTGTTTTATCCTTGAAAAAAAAAATAACACGTGTTTGACTGCATTTCATTTCCATTTAATCAGTAGTTTCAATTACCATTTCTTTTAACAAATTCTTGTTTCAACAAGCAATTTCGCTGCGGAAGTTCAGATGAATTGCCTTGCAGCATTTTGTTTATTACATGCAAACCTTTTTCTTGTTTAAAAGTGCTCAGAGCATTTTGTTGGTAGAAATGAAGGATTTGGTGTCTTAAAATTTAGAGATTAATATTTAATTGTTGTTAATGCTATCACAAATGGGGAAATACTCGCATTCTGACGAGTTGTATGCCTTTAATCACTTTTCTAGCACCGCCTCCAATCACTCACATCAAAATATCTTGGAAATACTTTACAACGATAGTGAGTTAGAATTGCTAAAACCATATCTCTGGGAAGGAAATTTTTTCCAAATTCTAAATTGCAAAAAGTTGTTGTTTTTGGCTATGGATTACTTTTTTAAATCTAAGTGTATAGCTCTGGGACTGTTTCACTTGTAACAATTATACGCAGTCAGTAGCTTTATCCTTGAAAAAAATAACACGTGTTTGACTGCATTTCATTTCCATCTGATCAGTAGTTTCAGTTACCATTTGTTTTATAAAATTCTTGTTTCAACAAGTAATTTCGCTGACAAAGTTAAGATAAATTGCCTTGCAGCATATTTTTTTTTTTGTTACATACAAACTTTTTTTCTTGTATTGTTTAAAAGTGCTGGGCTCATTTTGATGGTAGAAATTAAGGATTTGACGACTTAAAATTTTGAGATTAATACTTAATTATTGTTAATGCTATCACAAATGGGGAAATACTCGCATTCTGAATGTCTGGAAATACGTTACAACGATAGTGAGTTAGAATTACTAAGACCATATCTCTATGAAGGAAACTTTTTCCAAATTCGAAATTGCAAAAAGTTGTTGTTTTTGGCTATGGATTTTTCCTATCTAAGCTTATGGATCTAGGGTTGTTCACTTTGAATCAAATATACACAGTCAGTAATATTATCCTTGAAAAAAATAACAAGTGTTTGACTGCCTTACATTTCCATTTGATCAGTAGTTTTTTGCCATTTTTTTTATCAAATTCTTGTTTCAACAAGTAATTTCACTTCGGATGTTAAGATGAATTGCCTTGCAGCATTTTGTTTGTTACATACAAACCTTTTTCTTTGCTTGTTTAAAAGTACCAGCCATATTTTGATGGTAGAAATTAAGGATTTTGTGACTTAAAATTTTGAGAGTAATATTTAATTGTTGCTAACGCAATTGTATATGTATTCAACAAATAAAAATTTTAATCAATATAAAAAAACATCAAAAGGCTAATATGAAGAACTTAAACGATGCTCGAAACTAACAAGCAATAAAGGCTGTAATTTTTAATAAATTATATTCCGAACACTTTTTTCTCCATAAAAGGTTTTCTTAAGCTTTTATTGTGCCATATGCACGTTTTATAAAAATTGATTATTTTTATATTTTACGTGTTCTGTCACCGTTACATTGGTTACATATTCATCCATTATATCATTTCGTGAAATATTAAAATATCAACTTTCTCTCATTAAAATAGTATTTATAATATGCCTATAACGCCTATTTAATTAAAGAAAAAATATTTTTCTATTATTTATTATTTTCCTGAACCTTCGTCAAAAATGGTCTCCATAATTTTGCTTGTATCTTCCCTAATAATGGTACCTTTTATTTTCCCCACATAAAATTGAAAACAAAATAGATAATACTGACTGTTAATTTACTTACTATTACCATTAATACTACTGTTAATTTACTTATTATTACCGTTAATACGGCTGTTAATTTACTTACTATTACCGTTAATACTACTGTGGAAAATTTAGAAACAGCCTATAGATGGCGCTCTCGCCATTATAAAAACTGAACTCCTCACCTGAGAACTTGAGAATTTCGTTTTAGACTTCGATGGCGAAAACAGCCAAACTTTTGCGGAACTATAAGTTCCTTTTTAGATTCTCCTTTTGAAAGTTTAAAAGCAGTTAAACTTAGATATTTGTATTGTGTCGTCATGTGTGTGTACATGTCTCAAACAAATGTTTGTGTTAAAGATATGATCTCTTTTCTTTCCCGAGCCGTTTGCTTGCAACACTGAACCGAACTTTAGAATTTTTTACACTACTGTTAATTTACTTACTATTACCGTTAATACTACTGTTAATTTACTATTAATATAGTAATGTACTATAATGTAATCATTACTGTTAATGTACTTGCATGACATTGGCGAATAAAAATTAAGAAATATCGATCGTTCCTATGAGTAATGAAATTTTTTACCGTATCTATTATGCAAATTTTGGTGCTTTTTTTAGCTATAAACCGCTGAAATGATATTAATACACAAATATCAGAAAATCAAGTTCGTATTCTTGACCCCTTTTTCAGACAGACTGTAATCAAAATTTATCAGAAAATTACAGTTGAAATCCCAAGAACACAAATCAAGTTATATTTATTTAAGTCATATATAAGTGCTCATTTTAGTTATAGCAATTTTTTTAATGTATAAGGATAGACAGGAACACTATCACATGATTTTCGCAGATTTAATTTAAAATTTCACTTTAGATGCTAAATCTTAATATCAAGTTTCATCTATTTAACTGTGTAAATTATTTCGTGTTTACTTGTGCCTTGAAAGCCGAACATATAGATTTTCCTTTAATGGAATTTGTTCCAAATTTGATAAAAACTCTACAAATGTGATATAAAATCAATAATCCAGATTTCTTTAACTTGAGTGTTTTCTAAATATCTTATTCATAGACAGTTAGACAATAATTAATTCCAAAAAGGAGTTTTTTTATACTCGGGAAGGTTTGAAAAGTGCGTATTTGTATATTTTGACTTCTAATTTTTTATAATTCTTCTAATTAATAATACTTTCTATTTGCACACTTCTTGTATGAGAAAGTAAAAATAATCCTTGCCAATTAGAGTCTGAATCTAAGATTTGATGTCAGTTCCTCAGTCTTCAAAACTAAATCTTCATCCGATGAAACTTTAACTATACATTCTAATCATTAAATTTTTTTAATAACTTAATTTCCACAATTATAAAAACTAAGATCTCTCAAAGCAAATATTACATTTTCATGCATTCTTTAAAAAATGCATCAAAAAGCATATTTTGAATGATTTCATAAAAATTTCCTGAATATCAGGAATATTTAAACAATCACAAGATTGTTTATACAAGAGTTAAGTAATAACGATATATTTAAAACTAAAAATAAATCATGCAGGAAATTCTTAAATAGAATTAACAAAATTGGCAAAATTATATATTTGGCTACATAATATATATAATATAAAATTGGCAAAAATATAATTGGCATATTTAATACTTCTTTTGACTAAAAGGAAGTGAATAACAGATTCTTTTTTATTCGCGTCTGAGAAGAACAATAAAAAATTGTTTAAAAATTCTTTATCTCGGTTAAATAAAACACTTGAGGATAATGAAAATTATAGAATCAATGCTTCAATTTGAAAATTAGAAATATGTTAAGTAATATAAAATATCCATAAATATTTATAAAAATTTGCTCCAGTATCTTATTGAATATATTTAAGTAACTAATACAATAAAAAAACTGATATAAATTAAATTAAAATTTACAATAAAATTTGTTGAAATATCACATTAATAATGCTAAATATGAAGTACTAGGAGTGATTATAAGTTCTTTTATATTCAATTGCATCGCAGAAAAGATTAAAAATGTTTAGAAACGAGCAATAAAACATTTTCATCCGTGTTTCCATTTGAAAGTAAATCTGTAAACCTGGAGTAACAACAAACCTTAAAAAAGAAAAAAAACCCAAAACTTCATCTAATATTGTCTTTAAAAATTCAAGAATTGCTAACTCTTAACATCTTAATTATGAAAATTGGAAGAAAAAGTCGAAAATGTTTCTAGTAACAGTGAGTTGAGCGATAACTAAAAATTTAAATCAGTTGGTGTGATCTCCCTCAAACTCTCTTGCACACTTTCTAATAAAACTCTTTACACAGAATTGGTATACTATTCCTATCTTTTGGCATTAATTTAGCATTTTTTTCAAACTATCGTGTCATCCTTGAAGAGTTATTTAGCGATTATTCTCTGGTATGCATTAATAGCATTCAGAAATAGAATTTATGTTTGAGACACATTTTCTTCAGTAGATTGAAGCTAAACTTTGATACGACAGCACTTGCAATCACAAAATTCTATACCAAATTTGATATATTTTAGTTGATTTTGGATTTTATTGGCACATGAATCATGGTATTGAATATGCTGGGCCAAACTGCATTTATTTTAGAATTGAAATATATAATTTCAGCTATAAAATGCGATGTAAAACCAATTAAAAAAGATGAAGAACACTTAAATATAAGGATTAAAACCTACTGATTTCAAAAAAAAGGATGAGTATGTGGCTAGTGTGTGTTTTATCAAGCAAATAAGAAAAAGTGAAGTTGTTAAAATGATATGAACGTTGAGTATTAAAATTTGGACATTCACTGAGAATAGCTAAGTGACATGATGCAGTTGCATTGACAGCACTTTGATGCATCTTTTCCGAAAAGTCGATGCCAGCGGGTGAATCTAGTGTGGCCTATGCGTTAACGGGTTAAGATGTTGCCTGCTTTTCTTTTTGAAAGACATGACTTGATATATTTGAATTACTGCGTATTAGAATTGTTTCTAATTCATGTTTCTGAAAGTACAGACTGACGACCAATCAACCCTTTGTTGTATTGGGTCGTTCGGAAAGTCATTTCGTATTTTTGTGTCAAACTGAAAAGAAATTTTCGTTTAATGAATAAATTATTTATTAAATTATAAAATTGCCATTCTGGTCTAATACCTTTTGGTAGTAACATGATTACACGCTCATAAAAGTTTTGGTCTTTGCTGTAAAAAAAACTGATCGAGGTGGTTTTTGGCCTCCTCATTTGAAGGAAAAATTTTGCAAATCAGTTCTGGTACTGATGTACTGTTAACACATCTTCTCCACACATATTGGCTAATTTATTTCTGGCTTGAGCAGCACTTTTACCTTTTATAGCAAAAAAGAAAAAAATGACGAAAATTCTGTTTATTGCTCTCCATATTTAAAAGGGCACCTCCAGAAACTACTGCGAAGAATCAGCTGCACTTTTTCACACTCAAGCCTTGCTATATCAGCTTTTAAAACATAAAATGATTTTGCGGTTTAAATATGAAATTGGGTGCGAAAAATGCAATTAAATCCTTTGTCAGGAAAAAACGAAATTACTTTTCGAACAACCTAATATTTCACTCAAAATCTGGCAATTTTCCACACTATAGATGTTAAATCTCTGTACTGAATTTTATCCATCTAGCTGTCTCATTTTTGTAATTATCATATTAAAGTATAATTGAATAGCAAGACCAACGGACTTCCTCTGAACAGAGTTTACTCAAAATATGCTAGAAATCTACAAATGTGGCGTAAAGACCGAATACCAAATTTTTTCCATTCCAGCTCAAAGCCTTTTTGAGCTATCATTGTCACAGACACACTGATGGGCATTTACCAAAACGTTTCTCTCGAACTCAACTAAGTCTTAAACCTGGAGACGGTTACTATACTTTATCTATATGTCGTATATGAGAAAGTAAAAATTATTAATAGTAGAGAAAACTGTAAGTCTACAAAACTGAAATCAATCAAGCATTAAAACAATTTACCAATAAAATAACTAGTATTAAAATTGGCAATTAATTAACTGATGTAAAAAAATCACTATACTATTATATATTTTTGGAAATTGACAATGTGAAATGCCAAAATTTGAGTTAATTAATAATAACGTTATCAATTATTATTAATATTTAATTTTTATTTATAATACACTTCCAAAGTACACATTCCTATGTTTTAAATGTTTAAAAATGTTTTCTACATTATAAATGTTTTCTACACAACTTTTTTACTTTATTATGTTTGAAGTATTCAGAGAGAAAATGATGTAATTGTCAAAAAATTAGTGCTCGTAATTTTCCCAAATGTCCAAGTTTCAGAAATTTCGTAGTTCTAAAAACAGATTTTTATAATTAATGCCTGTCCATGCACACAATAATTTAAGATTATTTTGAATTATACGAATGAAATTTGTATAGATATAAATACGACAATGATTCTGAAATATAATATCTTAAATAAATTTCATGTATGATTTTTTAATACAATTGTAATGATGTGTTAACTTTTGGTTTAAATCGTTCAAGAAAAAAGTATTCAAATTGCGCATTTAATTTTCTGGTATTCGTGTATTAATAAAATCTTATCGATTAATTTACACTATTTAACTGATTGTTGTTTGTCAGTGGTATACGTTTGATTAATAATAAACAAGTTTTAGGTTTTTTTTATTCTACAAAGCACATAACTCTTATGCGCGAGTTTATGAAAATAAAGATTTGTGTATAACTATTGGCTTTTGCGGACTTACCCAGTGTTTAGGATTTTTCTTGAACATAGACAGTATATAATACTTTTATTACATTGTATTTGAGAAAGTTTTTAGGAGACCAGCCCCACTGGTTTTGTTTTACATTCAAAGAAATAAACGTTTTACTCATCGAAGAAAATTTCATCTTTAACGGAAATCTCAATATACAAGAAAATATATCTCAAAACAATACTATACTAATTTCCCTTTCCCAATTTGTGCTGTTGCTTTGAAAAATAAACATTCTAAAACAATATGTGTTTTTTATATAATCTAAGAGGATTGGAATTTTAATAGTGGCAACACTGCTGTAAAAACGCCATGCAACCAAAGCAAAGAATGTCATGTATACCACACGTTAACTACATACCTACCTTACCTATCTGTTCTTCCTTCCTACGCCACGCGAAAAATTGATCCTTGTATTAGTTTGAGGTCTAAAGAAAATGTTGTCGGGATGTTTTCAAAACAAGAACCACGAAATTGGGCAAAGGGTAAATGTGCAGCAGCAGAGGTTGATTATACAGCAATATCATTACACTTTATGAGATTTGGGCCAGATCATACCAGCCAAAATTGAAAAGCCAGTCAAACAAATGGTGTTATTCACCAAGACATTCGAAATTTCTTCAGAACCCAAGCAATATGTAAGTTATGCAGATTCTCATGTAAGACTGTTAGGTTGTCAACTGTGTCATCCTAAGGCATAGTGTTCCCCTACAGCAGACCATCAAGAGATTCTTGCGGCGGTTGACCGGTCCATTCGAATTATCAAAAGAACAGGTGTTCTGCTATTTCCACATCGTTGAAAACGGGTTGTACATAATGGTGGTGACTGTATTAAAGGATTGTAAAACATGGGAACATGAATAGCTTTTGTATTCCATGTAAATAAATAGTTACCTCTATTAAAGTTCCAACTCTCGTAAATATTAGGTTGTTCGGAAAGTAATTTCGTTTTTTCCTGACAAAGGATTTAATTGCATTTTTCGCACCCAATTTCATACTTAAACCGCAAAATCATTGTATGTTTTAAGAGCTGATATAGCAAGGCTAGAGTGTGAGAAAGTGCAGCTGATTCTTCGCAGTAGTTTTTGGATGGTGCCCTTTTAAATATGGAGAGCAATAAACAGCATTTTCCTCATTTTTTTCTTTTTTGCTATAAAAGGTAAAAGTGCTGCTCAAGCCAGAAATAAATTAGCCAATATGTGTGGAGAAGATGTGTTAACAGTACATCAGTACCAGAACTGATTTCCAAAATTTTTCCTTCAAATGAGGAGGCCAAAAACCACCTCGATCAGTTTTTTTTTACAGCAAAGACCAAAACTTTTATGAGCGTGTAATCATGTTACTACCAAAAATATGGCAAAAGGTATTAGACCAGAATGGCAATTTTATAATTTAATAAATAATTTATTCATTAAACGAAAATTTCTTTTCATTTTGACAAAAAAATACGAAATGACTTTCCGAACAACCCAATATAATTCTTTTTATAAATAAAATTTTTTATTAATTTTTTCACAGCATTTGACAATTTGAGGCATAAAGCAGACATTTAAAGGGAAATATCCACATACCGAAATAGAATGAAATGCAATACATTAGATAATAATAAAAACTTCACTTTTCAACAAGGATATATATTATTTGTTTTCCTTTTTTTTGAAATGTGTCAGACCAAAATGTCGAGCTGCGGTTAGCACTACGGGAAAAGAAAAGTTTAAAATCGTCATATTTTTAAATTGTATTTGGCCTTCAAGAAATAATTGCACATGTTTAAGAAACATTTCATTTCAACATTTTAAAGCGAATTACTACAATGGATCATGTGTTAAATCCTGATTAAAACTTAGATTGTGAAATTTTTGAAAATATAATCTAAAATGCCAAAACATCAGTTGACAAAAAACATAATAACTACTGCCATTCTAGAATACAAAAATTTCCTTACCTCCAAATAAGCAATAAATCATGTCATCATCGTCAGTACTGCTGTATTTTATGTCAGAAGACATGTGTTTAGCTTACATTTATTGATTTTCACATTAACTCCACCCTGTAGGTGTTCAATGATAGGGTGGAGTTGAAGTGATTTGATTTATATTTGTGCGAATTTCCTTTTAACTTGATATAGAAGAAAATGTCTTACTTTCATATCTTAAAATATGAATGTCTTGAAATATGAATGTATAAGTGTCTTAAAATATAAATGTATGAATTTCTTAAAATAAAATGTATGAATGTTTTAAAATATAAATGTATGAATGTCTTAAAATATAAATGTGTGAATATCTTAAAATATAAATGTGTGAATATCTTAAAATATGAATGCCATACCTTGAAATGTGAATGTCATATCTTAAAATATGAATGAAATAATAAAATATGTATTACTTTATATTTAATTATAAATAAAACTATACAATCATTAATGAGTAAAAACCATCAATCATTTCACAAAACCATCATTCCTTTAATTTTTAGAATGCTGTCTTAATTTGAATATCCTAAACGAAAAAAAAACCTGCAAAAAGAGCATTGCATGTTCACATATAATTGATTTAAGTGTTGAAAATATAGATGTACTAAAGTGTAGATTGTCAAGCTAGTATTATTTCATTTCACTCTATTATCTGCATAGTGTTTTATTACATATTTTCAAAACACATCTGTCATATTTTAATATTTGCTTTATTTTGGAAGAGGTAAAGGTAAATTTTTAGAAGAGGTAAATTTGCATAAAAATTATATAAAAATAGAAATAATCCAGAGCTTTTTGACATTCTTTAGTTTCTTCTAAAATAATTTAGATTTCAATAGCAATTACTTGGAGAAATCATGTGAAAGGAAAGATATTATTTTGCTGCATTTTACAAATATCAATTGGTCAGACATAGAGAAGTTACGGAATAACCGTCGAGGTAAATTCTTTTATGAAAGATACATGATTATGATATATGTTATTATTTAATTAACAACAATAGATAAATTATTGCTTTTAATTAATTCATATATGTGGGTTTTTTTAAAGTAATATGAATTTACATTTTTAACTGAAAGTACAAATGAAAACAAATGCTTCCTAAAAATTATTTTTTGTGAATATATATTTATTAAGGAAGAGAGAATATAGGATCCTGATTCTCCTGATAGGATGAATGCTTATCCTGATTTATTTCATATTTGAAAAATTAGAATTTGTATTTCAAATTTCATTCATTTTTTAGAAATTCTGAAATTTGAAATTTTTTATTCTAATGCATTCTGAATATCATTTAACACTTAACAGCACACTGCAGATCTTTCATGAAATTTCTCGTGAGCTTTGAACCATTTGATTGAATTTAAAATGGCTAAATAATCATCATAACAATGAGCTGGAGTAGATTTGGGAGCAATAACGTAATTAAAAAAACTTTACGAAAAAGATTTTTTAGGGATATATTTAAATTTCATATTAGAAGTATGACGAAAAATGATGCTACACCTCCGTTTTTAAAGCTCATGTGGTCCTTTTCCAAATTGACATCGATGCAAATAACTTTATTATAAAAAAAATTGCTCAATAAATTTAAAAGAAACAAACAATAATAAAAACAACGAATAATAAAAATATGATGTTTCAGTATTATAAAAAATTTGATTTTCAAATTTATACCCAAAATTGAAATTAAATTTTGGTTCTATGAAGGGGGCCCCATAGGATTGCATTTCAGAAAAACTTATTTCATGACTGCATTCCATTAGAATAAGGAATTAAAAATTAAAGTGGAAAGTTGTTGGTTGTTATTTTCACTTAAAAATTATTTTGTTAATTCAAATGATTTTGAAAATTGTTCCCATCAAATTTTTAGATCATTATCGCTGGATATGTTTGCATATGTAATAATGCATTTCAAGGTATCAGCTCCCACCATACATGCATGACCTTTGTTGTAGCCTGGAATGGAAAAGTTTGCACTTTCAACTAAATATAAAAAGCGAAAAAGAACTTATTAATTCAAGGTTAAAATTTGATCAATTCGTTTAAAAAAATCCTCTTCAAATAGAATGAAATAATCAATATTTTGCATCTGAAAATCTTTAACGGAATTTTTGTTGATCTTTGAACTATCTGATTGAATTTAAAATGGCTAAATGATGTAACAATGAGATGGGGTAAATTTGGGAGCAATTTACGTATTTAAAAAAAGTTGTAGGAAAAAGATTTTTTTGTGATATATTTAAATTTCATATTAGGAGTATCACGGAAAATGATGCTATCAATAAAATTACCGTTGAACTTGAACCAAATTTCTTTGTAAAAGCATTGTTTTAAAATGAAAATTCACCTATTCTTAAATTATAGAGAGAATTTTTTCAATTTTATACATTTCTTAACAGCTATTAATGAGCATTTTTATTTGTATACTTAAAAGGTATCAGACTACGGTAAAAACGCTGGTTATTGACCACATTGCTGAATTTTTTAACTTGTTATTTCTTACCTTAAGACTTTCAACTTTCCAAAACAATTTATCTTTTCTAGTAAAAGGAAAGACTGACCTGCCATCCAAGGGAATTTTTAGCAAAACATATTTTTCAGCTGAAATTTGTCTTCTATTTTCTTAAAACTTAACTTTTCATTAAAATCATCCACCGTTAACAGGATATTTCAAAAATTAATGCAGGCATTGAAATAAAAATTCCAGTGTGTGTTTTAAATAATGTGGACAATGAAATGAATCAAAAGTTTTATTGTTGGTAAAATACTTTTTCATTTATAGACGTTTTTATAAAAAAAAAACACTAAGTTGAGATTTGATGGAAAAAATGCATATATGAGTATATTTTTGCCCATAACTTCTTTTGATCTCAAAATTTTTCTTAGATTTTGGTTCATTTCATTCATTAATATATTCTATAACTTGTGTACAAAGAAATAGAGAATTGCTGCATTACCATTTTGTGTAGAGTGTTAACAGTTTTGGTTAAATTTCATTCAAATTTACTACATATTTTCCTCTTTCGCAAAGTATATAATATTTCAATTAATGTTTTTATATTTATAGTATTTTGTTTTATAATTGAAAATGCATTTAAAAACCATAGTTTTAAAAAACTCTTCCTTCGAACAGTCGGTTACCTTAAAATAATTGGAAACTCTAAGTACTCCTACTTATTTCTGATTACATTTCCCCAACTTTTATTTAATTAATTGATCATGACCCCAAGCAATGTCATTAGTTCTCTCATTCTCATAACCACCATTTTTATTTGAGAAATTGCAAAAGACATACTTCATTTTCTCAATAGTGATTTCTCACTGACTCCCCCAGCTACAATCATTGCACCAATTAAGCTAATTTTTATTTCTTCTTTCATGGAAAATTCAGATTCCTAGATATATCCTTAATGATCATTGCCTTCTCATACCCCATCATTTTTAGAGTTTTTGCAAATTCTAACTTTCATAAAAAACAATAATTGTACTTATTTCACTGAGTTTATTTGGCATCTAAATTTATTTATTATATCCCTTTATAGTTAGTCAGTTTGTTAAATTTAATTTGTATTATCACTTTTCAAACTTAAAATAGCTTATTTAAACTGTCAATTATTTAATAGAATACCTAATTGTCAGCCGTTTTTGGCAATAAGGTATTCTATTAAATAATTAGATAATTAATCTATTAATAATTCTATTAAATAATTATTAACAGCTTATTCACCCAAAACATTGACTTTTTTGGGTGTTTAATGTTTTTTTTGTGTGTGTGTGTATTTCAACGACTTGAGAGTCACTATTCCAAGAAAGCATTTTAAAGAATTAATTTTAAAACTGGCAAAAATATGTGACTCAAATTTTAATGAAAGAATTTGAATTTCATAAATAACATTAAAAAAATTTCTACAGATTCTATATCAAATTGAATTTTGAAATTTATTAAAATTAAAGAAAATTGATTACTCTAAAAGGGGAAACTTCTAAATTTTAAGACATTGAAAAATCCAAATCATTTTTGGTGAACTAACC
>JAPMOQ010028072.1:96887-108412 GCA_026543055.1 Argiope trifasciata | reverse complement strand
ATCAGACATTCATAGATAAATCCTTGAAGTGCACGACGGCTGGAAAGCAATGAGTTGACAACGGGTTGCAAAATGGAGCCGTTGTTTTGAAACAGGCAGAGAGATTGTTGAAAATTCTTAGGTGAGAAATCTGGAGCCACCCTCCATACAGTCCCGATTTGGCTCACTCTGACTATTTCCTTTTCTTGATATTAAATAAACACTTATTCGAAACCAAGTTCACCGAACTGGCACAATATCTAGGGACTTTAATACCAAGAAGGATTTTCAAATTGCTCCAACTGTGTGATAATTCCTCAACAGGCTTCGCGATTTGGCAGAGAAATGGCCGCCAAACATGTCTCACCATTTGTATCCTATTATTAATAATGAACTTTCCCTTTGCCTTGTAATTTTTTTAATCAAACCTCGTGTAATAAATTGTATTTGAAGCTTAGGAAAAAAATTCTAATTCTACTAATATTAAAAGATGTGTATGTGTGATTGCGTGTGTGTGAGAGAAAGTGCACCTTTCTCATGTGTGAGTGTGAATGTGTATTGGATCTGGACATAATATATTGTTTGAACTAAAACTTCCAAATTATATATATATATTTGTGAGTGTGTGTGCGTGTGTACGCGTACATTTTGAAGGACATCTTATACCTTTTTTTTCTTAAATTTTATATTTAATTAAAAATTGAGAGTGTATTTTTTTTGTAATAAAACCCTAAAATATTGCAACACTAAACTAATTTTATCACCATACTTGATGTTAAATTATTTTTACTGGTAACAATTAAATTCGGGTACAAATTACTTTTTGAAACTTGACAATTTGTTAGAAGTATAATTAAGCATGTTTTTATAACATATTAATAAGATAAAATAAAATTCCGTCCATTCAAGATTTCGTCAATTTTTTTGATTATGTGATATTTCCCAATGTTAAAAGCAAAAGAAAAAACTGCTCTAAATACTTTTTTTTGTATAATTCACGTAAGGAATACGTGAATTATACAAAAGCGAATTTACGTTTCTTCGAAAGATGTGATTATCCGGTCAGTAACATTCTTAATAATAATGACTATGATGTCATAAATTTCATAGCATTCTTTAGAGATTGTTGACGCATGACATCACAATGACATAGCACAGTATCGTTCAAAGTATTTGAACTTCAATACCTTTATCTTCATATAAATTTCGAGGAAATAAAAAGTTTAGTTACATTAATATTAGGTTTTAACGATATTAACATTCCGTTACAGCTATTTTATTCTGACAGTAAAAGTTCATAATTCTATTAGATCATAATTTTGAGTGATCCTAATACTCAAATATGATCTCTAATCGAATTTTTGATACTTTGAAGTTTGAAATTGTGAATGGAATTTTGAAATTTTAACATCTTTCAGGCATAAATAGAAAAAGTCTCTGAAAATTTTAGATATATAATCTTTCAAGAAACATCGATTCCTTTCAAATGATACATTTTGTTTGATTTCACAATGATTAATCTTAAGATTAGATTAGTAACATTAACATCAGGTTCTTAAAGCAACTTTAGGAATATTTTGGAATGGACCTCGTAATTTGCAACCAAGGTCGAGGACGAGACCTGCGCTGCCCTTCCCTCTCCAAACCTCCACACTGGAGGAAGGGTTTTTGGTCCCAACGGAATTTATGTGCACCAGCCAGTCTTACATGACGGTTTTTTGGTGTGGTTTGTCTCGAACCTAAAACCCCCGGATCCGAAGCTGAATTCTTATCCAGGCCACCATGGTCCTGAAGGTGAAAATTATAATTGACCTAGTGTCATTCCATAAAAAGTTTAACAAATTTGATATTAACAATTATAAAAAGTGAGATTCTCATATTTAATTAATCACTAGTTCTTAATTCAATTATGTTCAATAATTTCATTTCCTTTTTAATTTTAATTTCATTTAATTTTTTCTAAAGATCCAGCTTTTTGTCAAGAGTATTGAATATGTATAGCGGGATGCTTATGAATCTCTCGAAAATGTATTAAATATCAAATTGTGAAAAAAATAAATATTGTGTAATGTTAATAACCTTACACCTGTTATATTTGCCATGTTTATGAATCTTCATGTTGAATTTTTGGTCTTTTATAGCCTTATATCACCAATAAAAACTGTACTATCTGGTAAGTATATTTCAAATCACTTTTTTGTTGTTGTTTTTTCAATCATATAATTTCGTTATCTAATTCCTCGTATGAACTTACAAAGGCTGTTACTATTTTTTTTTAAATTTAAAACAATGTACAGACTATTATAAATTTGATATAAATGTCAAACTGTGGAAGCGAATTGATCTTAAGTGCAACAATGGATATTGTTCATTATTATCTAAAAACATTTTTTAGAAAATCCAGGTAAATGTTGTATATTAATTACACCGCTATTATTTAAAAGTTTTTTTTCGTATAAAAAATAAAATTTATGCCATGACACTTTCGAAAACTGGGAAACTTCAAAATTTGGTTTAACTTTTCATTAATTAGATTTCTAGAAACATTTATCTCAAGTTCACATTATTGAAGAACAAAATGTATAAACTAAAAGTTTGGTAGCTTTCAAGTAATTTGGTCTATAGAGTGGCAACACACACAGATACAGTCCTTTTTATTATTAGAAGAGATGTATGAATATCTATTTCTATCAATTATGCCTAATTTGGAAATTAAATTCGTGGTACAGATATAATGTCACGATGCTGTATCTGTACCTAATACAGTAACCCTAAGTCAAACAATCTGTTCTATGGAATATCAACTTACATACAATTAACACACATTCTCCTTTATTATCAACAGAGGCAGGTACTATTTGTACTATAAATATTTAAATTGCATCAGTGCTTTATAACTGCTGTTAAAACATGCAACTTTTACTTTCTTTCAGCACAAATTTTTGCATTTTTAAAAGTCAAAAAAAAATATCAACATTTTCTGAATTATACTAAGAATGGACAAAATACATCAAAAACCAGGAAATTTAGTATATAAAATTTGTAAATTTGCAAAATTCTATTTCTGCATGGAACTTTCAAGACAAGTCTATGAATCTCAAGTCTGTATTCTGCACATCAGTGTTTCTCCAACTTTTAGTATTCACGGCCGATTTTCAACCATAATTTTCATCGCGCCCCCCTTCCCCACCACATACAATAAAATGTACACAATAATAATGTATTTTGAGTATTTTGGAGCTAAAACTACATTACAACCTTAATTTTAAACTTTACAAATCACTAAGAATACGGAAATTTATTGACACTTTGCAACACCGATACTCAGCATTGAAAAACAAAGAATCCTATGCCTTTTTATTGATCTTGCTTCCCGCCATGCCGGGCATTCTCGCAAAAAGTTTCGATTTGTCTGGAATTTGTCTGGTCAGCTTAAAAGTTAAGTTAGGAGCGTGCGCAGATGTGAACAAATGTTTTCTCAAAGGAAGAAGGAGATAGTTCTACGACGCCAATTTCAATTCCAGACAATCTCATTCGAGTCGATCCTTCTATCGCTATCGAATCTATTCTGAAGGTGTATGTTATGTATATTTTCGTGTAATTGCAATTCACCGTATTAAATATTCTCGGCAGCAAACTTATGCAGAATCATGGATAAATTTTTAAGCTGGCTTAAGCGAGTATTAGACAATAGACAAGCATCAACAAGTACACAGACGAGCGCCGTTCCAAAAATAAAATCAAGAAAATATTTTCAAGAATACTTAAATTTTGGGTTCACTAGTACTGAAGTAAATGAAGAAGAAAGCCCCCTGTGTATCATTTGCTCGAAAATGTTGGCGGCAGACAGCATGAAACCTAATAAACTTAAATGACATTTGGCAACGCTTCATAGTGAGTAAATAAACAAACATAGAGAATTCTTCGAATTAAAATTAAAATTATATGAAAAGCAAAAATCATTGCTTAAAAAAACTTTGTCGGTGAATGAAAAAGCTTTAAATGCCTCTTACAAAGTTTCATATAAAATAGCCAGATGTAAAAGGCCTCACATCATTGGTGAAGAGCTTATTTTGCCAGCCGCAATTGAGATTGTAGAAATTATGTTTGGAGATAATTTTGCAAAACAATTGCAGTCTTTAACTCTTTGAAATGATACTGTTGACCGTAAAATTGCTGATATAGCAGAAGATGTAGAGTGTTAGCTTTTGTCAAAGTTACGTGACAAATTGTTTTTAATGCAACTCGATGAGGAAACAGATAGTAATAAAGATGCTCATTTCAGTGCCTATGTTAGATTTTATAATGATTTGTCAGTAGTAGAAAAATTACTTTTCTGCACACCAATAGAACTCAAAGCATCAGCACTCGCATTATTTGCTATCTTAAATGATTTTATGAACGAAGCAAACATAGAATGAAAAAATTGCGTCGGAATATGCAACGCTGGTGCTCGTTCTATGTCCGGAAGATTGCAAAGTATTCAAGCACTTGTGAAACAAAAATCGCCACAGTGCGTCTGGACACATTGCATGATCCACAGAGAAGCTTTGGCTTCCGAAGAAATGAGTCCTGGTTTGAATATTACGATAATTATGGCTGTAACCGTAGTAAATTATATAAAAATGAGACCCCTGTAATCAAGAATCTTTCCAGCACTTTGTAAAGACATGGATGCAGTACATTCAGAGTTACTACTTTATTGCAAGGGGAAGGAAATTGCGAGGGAAATTTTTGCAACGTGTTTATGAATTAAGAGAAGAAATCGCCGTTTTCCTTGAAGAAGAAAACAGACCGGAAGCTGAGAATTTTTGCAATAGTTTATAGTTTGCAAGAGGAAGAAACATTCATAGACTTCACGGCAAGCGGCGAAACCAAAAGACAATTTAGTAATAAAGCACTCTTTGAATTTTGGGCAGGAGTGGATGATGAGTTTTCTGCACTAAAAACAAGGGCATTTCGCATTCTACTACCATTTTCTACATTTTACCTTTGTGAAACTGGATTTTCTGCAGTGGCTTCTTTGAAGACAAAATATAGATCTCAGCTAAATATAGAAAAAGAACTGAGAGTGTCTATGTCTAATATTAAACCCTCCTTCGAAAATCTTTGCTCTGGAAGACAATCCCAAGGAAGTCACTAATAATTATTAAATTTGTTTTTAATTTAGTAAGTTGTTTTAATTTAATAAGTTAATTATTAAATATGTCGAAATGTATTTTGTTTTGTATGTGTGTGCGTGTTCTTTTCTTTCAGCCACTTAATCAATTTTTTCAATAACATTTTCTCTTGGATATGCTCATGCCCCCCTAGGGGGGCACGCCCCACAAGTTGAGAATTACTGCTGCTAATCCATTCGCATCCGAATATGATAATTTAAAATGACAGCAAGGCGAATGTATCAAATTGAACAAGTGAATTCTTATCAAATTTTAAAAGATCTTCAACTTATAGGCAGATCTATCGAAAGATTGACGCATCAGTCTGTCTGTCTTTGTAAATGCTAACTTAATAATTCTAATAAGTAGCAATTGTTGTGGGTAATTTTTGTGTGTGAGGGGCATATTTTATACTGATAGTATAAATTATATGAAATTAGAACAAAAATATCTACAGGAAGCTGAATAAAGTGTACATATTATTAACATCACTATACGAAATTAAACACGTAATACGTCAATTTAAACAAATTAGTAAAATTGTTATTTTTCTTCTAAATAATAATCGACAATAATAGTAGTTTATCTTTTAAATATATGTTTCGAGCAACAAGACTCAGTTTTTTTCCTGCTGAATATGAGTTTTATAGACACTGAAATATCAATTGGGAAATTGATATTTAAGTCAATTGAAGTTCAATGAATTTTAGTAACTTAAGTTCAAAGTTGAAAATCTGAAATCTTTCACTCTTTTTTTTTTTTAATCAAAATTGCTTAAAAAGCAATCGCGCACTTTTCCTTGTCTTCTATTACGTGATAATAGATAAAATTTTTATTCTCTTTGTATTTAACAAAGTAATTTTCTCTAATTCTTCTAATTATCTGGAAACAATGCCTATTTATTATTAATTTTGCTTTGTTTTGAAGTTTTGGGGATTTTTCATTTTTCTATCTAACCACAATTCATTATTCTCTTTGGAGAAAAGCAAAACCAAGCTTTTTTTTCTGTATTGATAGAATATTATGATTGATCATCTACTGTCTTTGTGATCTAAAGTAGAGATTCAGTTTGTGGTGCGCACTTTGCCGGTGTAAGCGATTGATCAAACGGAATGCAAGTATTATTATTGATAGTCCAAAATTTATATAGTTATAATTAAATTAATAAAGTTAATCAACAATTAATGTAATTAATTAATGTGTGTAACTACTAGATAACTAAATTAATGTAATAAATTAAGCAGAATAAAATAATCGTTAAATTAGTTTAATTAACTATTAAACAAATTTATTGATTTAATAAATTAATTAAAATAGTAAAATATTTAATTTACTTTAATCAATTATTATATAATTTCATTAATTTTCTTCGTTGATAAAATAAATTTACATTTACTTTACTTCAATTAATTAAATTAAAAACTATTTATTTAATTTAATTCAATAGTTTAAATTAATGTATAAATGAAACTATTAAATTAGTATAATATCTAAGCTAATTCATAAATTAATTAAATAACAAATTTAACGAGAAATTGGGATTCATTGTACTAATATGTAGTAATATGATTAAAAGTTCCAAAGAAAATTTTTGTATTTTAATTATTTTTTTAATTGAAAATGTTATTGAAATGTTGAAAAACTTTTTTAATGAAGATCTTTTGAAGTTGCAGCTAATTCAATTTATATAATAACTATTCAAAAATTAATTAAATAATTAATATAACTATAAATTAGGGTAAATTGCATTATTATGCAATAATATGCTCCAAATTTCAGAAAAAACAGCTGTATTTTAATTACTTTTTATCTAAAAAAATTACTAAAATTTTGAAAAACTTTTTTGATGGGAAAAATATTTTAGAAAAGAGTTGAAAACGAAGCGCAAAATTTGTAACTCTAAGTTCAATAGTATGTTTTGTAAACAGTTGTGAAAAAAAATTTTTATCTTGCATAAATTAAAATGCTAGCTTTTTATACAGAGTATATATACTTACCCAGATTATAAATAATTATCTCAACAGAAGATGACAGATGAAGTCGAGTCTCCTGACACAGTGTTATTATTGATTAGATAAAAACCTCAATAATCTATTTCAAATAACATGTTCCGTTATGATGGAATAAGTAGTCTATTCAAATAATATATTTATGGGAAAGTAGTCTATCTTAGTAATCTATATCAAATAATGTAATTTTACTTTCTGGTTTCTCATGTGAGACAATTAGGAAGATTCACTTTTCCTCAACTTTCTACGATGAATCAAAATTATGTGATTAAATGTTTGAAAAAAAAATCGGAATTACATAACTTGTATCCTCTCAAAACTTTGCAAAAGGAAAAATATTTAGAAAATTGGAGTAATTCAGGAGGAAATTTTACAGCAATTAATCTGGTATTTCAAAATATTTCTTTTTAATTTTAAAATAGCAAAAAAATAGTTTCGTACAAAAATAACTTTGAGAGTTATAGCGAAAACATAGTTCAATCTTGTTTAATTCCTAATTAATTAAAGTTACAATGTGAATTATTCTCTTGCCATCTTAAATATGTGTGGACCAAATTTGATATCTATAGATAAAACGATGATTGATCTGTACCCACATATTTTATCACATTATCTTTTATAAATCTCGTACCTTCTAAAATGTATATGTATTAAATGCTGTCGCTCTGGATAAAAGATCACAACAGATAAAAGATCAACACACCTCAGACATGCATAATCTTTTATTGTCATACATCGCGTTGTTTTTTATTATTCTCGTGCAGTCAAAAATGTATACAAACACCCATTATCTTCTAATTATTGATAACGTTGTAATTACTTTATCTTACAGCTTATTATGAGTGAGTTAATCCTAATTAATTGTTTCATATGGCCGTAAATAAGAATTGTATCTATATACATAAATGTATATACATATATACATATACATATACATATATATATGTATGTATGTATATATATATATATATATACAATCATAAAATTATTAAAACAATCAAAACCCTTTTCTTGATCAACAAAAATTAAAACGAAACCAACTAGGTCGAAATAGAAATTAAAACTCAATTCAGAATTACATGCTAAAAGTTCACAAAATGAAAGGTAAATGAATAAGAACCAATTAATGAAACAAATCCAAAATACTGTACTCAAAGAATTATTTAACCGAAACAGAAACAGAAGTAACCACGGAAACGAAACCAAAACCGGAATCGAAACTAAAAATCATTACTGATTCAAATAAGTTTTAAGAATTAAAATGTTTTTAAATCAATCATTGTATTTGGAGAGCGCAAATGCAGCTACAACTAAAAAAAATGAATATAAATTAATTAACAAAATAAGACAACCAAATCAAAAACAATAATCAATAGAAAAAAATAGTCAATAGAAAAAGAATCCGGCCTGAAAACTTTGTCAGGAGCCACTTTCAAGCAAGGATTCCTAGTAAGGGATTTTTTCTGTGAGGCATCGGTGACCAGTGGTCAAAAGTATTGAAACCTCGTGGCCCGAAAATCCCCCGAAAATGAAGGCAAAAGAGACATACCAATTTTAACAGCAAAAGACAAAAACAAAGCAAAACATTAAAAAACATCAACAAATGAAACAAATATATATAAAAAGTAAAACTACATAAGAAAAATCACAATTAAGAAAACCATAAGTGCACTACTGACCTGGCCGCGTACAACCGTTCTTCCTTTCCAATAATAATACTACAGTGTAACTAAAGATAAATGGGATTTATTAGCGCCAAATATATATATATATATATATATATATATATATATATGTATGTATATATATTTATATATGTATATATATATATGTGTGTGTGTGTGCCTTCGTAAGAATATTTTTAAAATTAATTTCAGAATTGTTATCTTAATTCAGTCCGTATTAACTCCATTCGAGGATATTCTCTTCTTTCTTGATCCCATTCCATAAAGGAAAGTATTTAAATGATTCAGCATAAGCTTTGCAAAAATGTTTAAATCGACGGTTCCCACACTGAGAATGAGGGGATAAAAAATTGTTGAGCTAAGACATTCTTTTAAAAAAGATCCCTATGATTCCCTTACGTAATCAACATCTTTTAAAAAAATCCCTGTCTAATCTCATTATGTAATAAGCATTGAAAAAAATAATTTCTCCCTTTTTTTTAACCTTTCGTCATTTCTTTCTTGTGCCATTCTTTGTTCATAAAAAATGTCTCTCGTGTTGGAATAAAAAGAATTTACTTAAAAATTCAAATTGTCTTCGTTCTGTCTTCAATTCTGATTCTGTTTTTAAAAAATTAAGAGTTTACAAATATATATATATAGAGAGAGAGAGAGATTCCATAATATGATTATCATTGCTCAGGTAAAAGATTTCAATTATATTTAATCAAATTTCACATTGAATTTAAAGTCCCGTTTGCCTTACAAAAATCAATAACCTTTATAGAAAGAAAGATTATATTTTTTGTAATTTTTCCGTTAAGTGTTCATTGGAGATTTCCTCGACCATTACTTATGCCTAATAATTTTCTCAATCTTTCAAATTCAGTTAAGCATATTTACCCACGCAATTTCCTTCAATCTTGTAAAAATTACGTTGTATTTTGTAGCGATGTATTTTTCCAATTTCACATCGTTTTCATTGTCATCATCTTAATTCCTTTCTTTTTAGAGTTTAGAAGTTTCTGGCAATCTGTAATGACTTAATTTAAAGAGATCCAAAAAAATTAAAAATACAATTTTCCTTTATAGAGGCAATAGTTTTGCCGTAACATTAATCATGTAAAAAGAAATATGCATGCATCCTAGTTGTTTTGTTTCTTTAAATTTCAGGAAAATTAAACATTTGTTATGTTGAATTTTGTCTCAATTATTCTAATACCTATGGCGAAATTAATAACCTATCATGATAAATCCAGAAATCATATGCTTATTGTAATTTCAAGGACTAGAAGTAGAAACTTGGTTTCATTCATCTAGATACGTCTAGGGTTGAAGGTAAAAATCTGGTTTAATCCTTGTCTTCAATGCATTTAGTGGAACAAAATTAAGCATTTACAGTACTTTTTTCGTTAGCACTTAACATGAAGTCAAGGTTTCATGATAAAGATAAGAATCCTATATTTATCAAATCTAGGACTGAAGATAGAAATCTGATTTAATCCTTATTTTCACAACATTTAGCAAAATAAAAATAGGCATTTACAGTATATTTTTTGTTGGTACTTAAGGCCTAAACCGCAAGTCAAGGATTCATGATAAAACTGGGAATACTATTTTTACCAAATCATCTAGATACATCTAAGACAGAAGGTAGAAATCTGGTTTCATTGCCATATACAGTCCCTGTCTTAGAAACATTAAAGTGAATCGAAATAAACACTTTTCTTTTGTAATTATGACCAAAGTCATAATTACAAAAGAAAAGAAAGTAAAGTTACTTCCCATGTACAATCCCTATCTTCAAGATATTGTGGATAATAGAAATAAACCCTTTTTCTTTAATATTTCTAGCCAAATTCACAAGTCAAGGTTTCATGATAAAGGTAAGAATTCAAAATTCATCAAATCCTCTAGGATCTTTAAGAACTAAAGATCGAAATAAGGTTTAATTCTTATACATATGAAAAAATCTTCCAGAATTCAACTAAAGAAAATAATTCACTGCTAATTGCTTTCACTGTCAACATAAGTTGTTCTACATCATTAGAATAATGCTGATTTATAACACAGCCACAATATTGAAGAGATTATTTTCTCTTATCCTGCCTTAGTCCATCTGATCTCAATATAATGTTATTTTACCTATTTCATATCTTAAAATAATACATTGTGTATCAAAATTTACTTTCAAATGTTCAGCTACTTGAAGCAGTATTTTCAATCCTGTGTCCAGGAATCTTTTAGATAAGAATAACTTAAAATTAGTTTCAAGAACAATTTTGAGGAAAAATAAAATTGAGAGATCATACCAAACAAGATTACTAATTGCCAAAACAATACAGGCTTTTTGTTAATATCATCATCAAAGATCTATTTAAAATTCTGTCTAGATTTAAGGACATTTAGCAAAGGAAACTGTTTTGCAGTGTGAGATACAAACGACACTTTTTTAACTTAAAATGCAAGTATTTATTTCATTTAATTCATATTAAACTTGCCCATATAGCTTTTAATACATAAGTGCATTGAAAAAAATTATGATTATCATATCATACAGCTTTGTAAATAGTCGTTGAAACAATAAGTCTAGAAGGTTAGAAGGCTTAGAAGGCTAGTAATTAATTACTTAAGCAATAACTTTACAGTGTGAGATACAAACGACACTTTTTTTAACTTAAAATGCAAGTATTTATTTCATTTAATTCATATTA
>JAPMOQ010028072.1:69622-87089 GCA_026543055.1 Argiope trifasciata | reverse complement strand
AGCCCTGCACACTTTGAAAATTTCAGGCTAATATCCTAGTATAAGGGTAGAGCGACTTTCCCGTGATCTGAGCGTCCCGGGTTCGAGCATGGTTATTTATTTTTTGTAATCTGTCCTTGAGGTGTGTGAATGTGATCTCCTATAAAAAGGAGCTGTGCTAGCGAATATGAAGCATGAAGTAACGTGCTCATGACGCTTGTTGGTGCTATTGAAAAAACAAGAGACGCTCGCTCAACTGAATTCACTGACGGATTTAATTCAGTTCTGAATCAATAGTCCATGCCATTACAAGAAATAATTTTATATCTCACGATAATTTCAAATTTTAAGTAACTGTAGCATTCATCAATATGAGTTATGATAGGTCCTAGCAGCCTTGTTCCATAAAGAAAACGAATTAAAACTCCATTACAAGTAATCTTCACTCTTCGTAGAATTAAGATCGTATCAAATCTGATGATAACCAATACAATTTTTTTTTTACTTGTAAGTAATTACCGCAAATAATGTTTTAATAGCATAATGTCTATCAGTACCCTTCCTTGTTTCCCAAATGCACATTTTTTTCATCGAGTAGCTGAGTGTCTTTTGTTTTTATCCATGTGTTATAAAGCGAACATAAAATCAAATTCAACTTAAAATTCCTTAATGAATCATCTAGAAATTCATTTGATTTATTTTTAACATAGTAATTCTAAGTATCCTTTTGTCAAGTAACAAAGTTTGGATAGTAAGAAATCTGAAATTTTCATCAATAAATGGCAAAACTTTCTAAAACTCCTGTTACAAAAATTGAAAAAAGAAAGTCGTTACTATTCGTTTTGATATTTGAAAATAAAAGCGTATTTTATTTCATAAAAACATTTCTACTCACACAAAAATGTTTTTATTCAATGAAACATAGTGTAATCTTTGAAATAAATTAATTGTAAAGGGATAATTAAAAGAATGTTAAATCCATGAAATAATCCATGAAAGTATTTCATTTCAATCAAAACTATTGCAAGGTGATTGTATTCTACAAAATAATGGAATTTCTCAACCACTTGAATATTTTAATGAAAATTTATTGTTATTTACTTTTATTATTTGTATGAAAATTTACTATCATTTATTTATAAAATTTTATGTGATCTCAAATATTTTAATAAGTCTAGTTTTTACTCTTTGCAGACAGACGATATTTCAATTTTATATTGAAATTTTTGCTATTATAACTATGGTAAGGTGATTGTATTTTACAAAATAATGGAACTTCACAAACACTTGAATACTTTATTGAAAATTTATAATTATTTATTTGTATTATTTGTATGAAAATTTATTATTACTTATTTATAAAATTCTATGTGTACTCGAATGTTTTTAATAACTAATTTTTACTCTTTGCAGACAGACGATATTTCAATTATATTGAAAGTTTTGCTTTTTGAAAAAAAGTAACAATAATCAGAATATCACATATTATTTTTTAGCAAAAAAAGGACAAAAAAATTAAACCTTGAGATTTGTATATTTATGCAGTATAAAATAGTAAAGTGATACCTAGTTAGTACTTCGATTTTTTTTAATTATTATTATTATCCAATTCGTTAAAAACTAATGCTGATAAAAGCTTAACCTGATTCCTATTTATCAAAATGTTATTCATTTAATATTACGCAGGAAGGAATAATTTTTCTTTTCCACTTTTTTAGTCAGTCATGAAATTGTAAAATAACATTTTAAAAACATAATTTTTTTCGGACCTCGAATTGTGACTAACGAAAAGTACTTATAAGCTTTTTTCGATAATTATATTTTTTTCCAAAAAAATTTGAATTTTTCTAAAAATTAGGCCTGTAATTGTTGTGAAATTTCTGCCTTTATACATTCTTGTATAATACATAATTAAGTAAAATTCGAAAACTTTTGATCAATTTTTTTAATGAAAATTATTGAAATTTTTCGAATTATCACTTTTTAAAAATGTTCTCCTGATATAATTAAT
Source organism: Argiope trifasciata (assembly GCA_026543055.1). Classification (NCBI taxonomy): domain Eukaryota; kingdom Metazoa; phylum Arthropoda; class Arachnida; order Araneae; family Araneidae; genus Argiope; species Argiope trifasciata. The sequence continues at coordinate 85,099 of JAPMOQ010028072.1, read as the reverse complement.
CTGCTGCAACATTTAATCCTTTTAAAACATCTTGCAAATATTGTGGCACCAAAACTAACCAGAAACGAACAAAAGTATCATGTTTCATTGTATTGAGCACCTTGTTTTATGTTATTTCACCAGAATAATTAAAAATACAGCCTTTCGTAATTTATATAGTGTTTGATTTTTCTAACACTTATTTCATCTTATGATTTTGAAATAATTAATAATAAATAGTTTTACAAAAATGCATATTCATTTATAAAATTATTTGTATTTCATGTTTTTTTCTATTGAATAAGTCAGTAAAATGTCATTGCTTGTTTTGGGTAATGGTAAATATGTTACTACCCCTGTTATAAACAACAGTCACAAAAACAAAATCAAAAAATACTTTTTTTTTGTCATAAATATGTTTTTTTTTTCTTTATTTCTAATGCAAAATGAAAATTTTAAAAGAAAATAGCTTGGGGCCGTTAAAGGGTTAAGAACTGATTTTATAGATCCCTTCAAAGTCTGCAGCCTTTAATATAATCCTTTCCTTTGAGATAAATAGAGTTTTATATAGGAAAGAGGTGTTAAAATCTCTAACCCCTCCATTTCCTAAAAAAATTAATTTTTTAAAAAAATTATTTAAATTAACTTTTTTGTATTTTACTATTTATTAATGTGACTGATTTAAAAGAGAATAATTTTCCTAGAACATCGTAGTCTGTAATGATTATTTTCAAACTAGACATGACACAACATACAGACAATATTCGGGTTATAAACATCAGACTGACGATGCAAAACGATGGCGTCATAGGCATTTTCTACTATCCTAAATTGTTCAACCTTGAGTGTTAATCTTCTGTTTTTTTTAAAAAAAAAAGCTTAATTATCTTGTACATTTTAGTAGTTATCTCTTAATTACATCCGTTGTTAGATGTGGATTATGAAAGTATCATTATTTTTGCGACTTTATTTCTTCCAGAAATGGAATAATTTTCTTCGCCGAAAAACTTTAAATTTGACGATTATATTGGCATTGACGAAGAAACCTTGAACTTGACTTTGAACAAAGTCAAAACTCTGTACAGTCCTTGAAGTAGAGATTTGATCTGTAAAATTATCAATGAATTTACTTAGACCATACGGACTATTTATAATTTACCATTGATTTTAAACCAGTTCCTATTCTCTTTAGCGGATTGTTGTACTTGCTGTATAAAGGCCTTATCACACGGTGAAATTTCGTCAGCACTTTTTCGTTTCTATCCTCAAAAACCGGTCAAGCAAGTTCCATAATCGACAACCTTTTCTAACCAGCTCGAAAATGCTGTCGTAAATATTGTCCACAAACGAAATTCAACCAATCATGTGAAACTTGGAAGTGACGTCACTTTCGTTGTCATTTGCTGACAGAAAGTGCCGAAAAATATTTTGCCGTGTGATAAGGCCTTAAGTAAACTATTAGGACTTCCCTTTGCTGATTTAAGAACTTAGAGAGAGAGATCTCCCACTCTCTTATCCCTGGTCCCCCTAAAATTTTTTCACATATTCTCTGAAAAATGTTAATTCCAGAGAACATCTTACATGGCATTGGCTTGCAATGGCTACGAAATGTTGAGTTTTGATATGAATTTAGCATTTTTGCTGAATTTATTATGTGATCTTTGGAGATTTATGTGGCGATTAATCCCTGGTATGCGATAATAGTATCCAAAATACGAATTTCGGGAGCAATTATAGCTATAAATTCCAATATAAAGCAGATACATATTATTGCACTACGTTTTTTTTTAATTATCGCGTTAACTAATCTTTTGAAAGGACGGATCGACAAACAGTCAGCATGTAGCTGGATTTTTCTCAACGTTTGACACATGTCTATACTACAGAAGTCAAATCAATGTGCCGAATTTTATCTATCTATCTTTGTTCACTTAATAATTTTAGAGTTAACTTATAATCAAATAACCACACAGATGGACTTCCTCTAAACATATTTTACTTAAAATTTAATAGAAATCTGTAAATTCGGTGTAAATGCCATATACAAAATTTTAGCCATGTAGCTCAAAGCATTTTTGAGTTACCTTTTTCATACACAGGCAGATGTATTTTGCAAAAATATGTTTTTCAAACTTAGGCATGTTTGAAAAGTGGAAATCCTTCATTTGTTCAAATTTCTTGACGATTACAGTACTTTCTCAGTAGTAGTAGTAGTATACGAGGGAATAAAAATAAAACTTCTTTGCGCCAGCAAAAAATCTATTTTTAAAATAACCTTAAAAATTATAGTTAATTTCGCTCATTCCATAAGCAAATATTCTATATATTATGCGTAAATATTAATAAGAAATTCGAAAGCTCATTATTTAACTTTTTGAAAATTAATTAATGAGTTTATACACTTTTCTTAAAATCGTTATAATGCATTTGTTCATATATGCGATTTTAAATAGTTACCTCATGGCACACCGTTATCAGCTTTAAACTTGCGTATATAAAATTATTTCCAATGTCTGAGGTTCGAATCCAGTTTCGGGGCTCTCTGTGTTGCTCTCTACCCTGTGTTCTATCTGTGAGTTGTGTGAAAGATAACACCTCCCTGTAAAAAGGGGTTATACAAGGGCGTGTCTGAGTATCATCTTCATATAAGCTAAAGTCTGACTTCTGCCCTCCATTACTAAGAGGTCTTTGCTCTGAGAAACTGCTTCACCCCTCTTCCCCCGATCTCTTATACTTGGTCTGAATTGGAGTTCAATCCAAGAGGGATAAACAACTGTATGGATTTTTTACAGTCATTGAATATTTAATGAATTATTTATTACTTATATTTAGCCAACAATATATTTAAAGTTCTCTATGCAACGAAAAATAACATGTATTTATTTACAGATTTTCAAGTTATATAATACTCACTACTTTTTTTTACTTTCGTAATAAATATACTGAAATATTAAAGAATTTGCCGTAATTTTTGTCATTGTGATAACTTATTATAAGAATTTTTGAGTGATTTTATTCCGATTTTGAGGGAATGATTTTGAGTATTATGTACCAAGGTGTGATTTGCCTTATGAAAAGAAAGAATACTTAACGAAAAAATACTTTACCAGAACAAATGACCATCATACCGAAAATTTCTTATCTTCGTATATGAGGTACCTCCAGATGAGATGCTTTATTTAAATAAAGGGAAATCTATAGCATTGTAACTACATATCCCATTATTGTAACAATAGTATCAATTGCTATTTTTCTTAAGGTATCCGTCTACGTTGAAAGAAATATTTTTGAGAAATCGGATTTTTTAAATCTGTTTAAAAGTATAGTTTTCAGATGTATTGGCAATTATAATATCAAATGCTATAAATATAACAAAATTATTTGAATCTTGAGAAATAGGAAAAATGTAGCAAATTTTAATGAAATTGAACCAAAACGTTTAACACTCTACCTAAAATTGCAATGCAGCAATCCTTTTTTTCTTTGTACACAAGTTATGGAATATAATGATGAATGAAATCAACTAAAATCTAAGAAAATTCTGTGATGCAAAGAAGTTGTGGGTAAAAATATGCGTAAAGATGTATTTTTTCCATAAATTTGCAACTTAATTTTTCTAAAAAACACCTATGAATGAAAAGGTTTTTCTCCAACAATAAAATGTTTGGTTCAAACTTTTACTCATATTATTCAAAACACACTCCGGAATTTGTATGTAAATACCTCTATTAGTTTTTGAGATATCATTTGTTTTGAGAAAATCGAAGACAAATTTTAGCTGAAAAAATATGTGACCTTGGATGATAGATCAGGCCTTCCTTTTCCTAGAAAAGATAAAATATTTTGGAAAAGAGAAAGCCTGAACTACAAGAAATGACAATAAAAAAAGATTCGAAATGCAATCGATAACCCGTGTTTTTAACGTTGCCGGATACCTTAAGGAGAAATAAATTTTTCCTATTAGACAATATATTATTAGGTATTAGACAATGTTGATAGTAATGTTTGCATGTAGAGATGACATCATTAGACACCAATACCCATTAGATAAATTAGAGCTTATATTAAACCAAGCAGAAATAAAAGTATTAAAAACCAGAGTGGCTATAATAGAGCTCGTAAAAAGAATACTATTGGACCAATTGTTATCAAACTTTGTAATAGTATAAAGAAATTCATGGGAATTCTTTTCTGCCAAAAACATTTTCAAAAACTCACCGTCGGGAAGGGGGGTAGTTTAGTTTAGTTATATTAACGTCCCCTTGTAAAGCAACGATTGGGCTATTTTGGGACTGACCTCGTCATTTTGAACCACGGTCAGATGACGGAGCTGGCACCCTCCTCTCCACATACGTCGCGCAAGCGTTTAGCCTGACGGATTTAACGTGCGAGAGACCCCTCACACGACTTTTCTTCAGTGGAATCAAGTCTCGAACCTGAACCCTCCCCTTCCGAAGCCGAGACCTTACCACCAGGCCACCACGGCCCCATGTCGAAGGAGGGGGGTATCTCTCTATGCAATATTGATAAACAAAATAAAACAGAATGGCATCTGCTTAAAATATGCTTAATCGTTTCTGAAACGCGTTACAATGATTAATACGGCGTCCATCATTTTCTGAAAGCAAGTTAAATTGCATTACTGCATTCTTAACAGTAGCTTTTAACCTACCAGTATGAATATTACGCACATGTTGGTATATCGCATCTTTCAGTTCCTCAGAATTGCTTAGATTATCACCATAAACAGTACTTTTGAGCCGCCATACATTTAACATGCTTTGTAACATATTTCAAAAATGATTAAACATATTTTAAACCGATGTCCCCATGCCTTATTTTGCTCAACAATATTGAGACAGTTCCATTTCGCCCTTAATGAGAAATTTTTGAGCTTTTTTTTGGCTGAAAAGGGATTTACATAATATTCTCTAAATTAATGCCAAGTTTGATAACATTTGATGAAGTAGTTTTTATTTTTTGATCCTTTGAAAGTGAATCTTTAATTATAACCACTCTGTTTATTAATAACATAAAACTTTCTAGCATACTTTCTGATAAAAGTAATTTTTTTTCTAGTTGGGTTTTCACCCTTCTGACTGATACCAAAATTTGACACATAACTGCTATTGCGGTGATAAAATTATGTATCAAATTTCATATATTTTAGCCATTTGGGCTTTCAGTTAAAGCCTTTACTAATTTCTGAAAGTACAGACAGACATATAGTCAATCCTTGTTGGATTTGGTTCAAAATTATATAGTTGGTGATGAAATTACATACGTTCAACACTACAAGTGTTAAACATATGTACCAAATCTTATCTATCAAGCCTTTCTTATTGTGTTAACTAATATTCGAACAGCTGACAGACATACTTTCCCTGAATAGATCATTTCAAATTTTGATAGATATATATGAATTTGGTGTAAAGACCATAAATCAATTTTCATCCTTCTAGCCGAAAGCCCTGTTTAATTATCTTCATCATAAACAGATAAAAAAGATGAATGGACAGACCAATATATATTTTCCTAAAATGTATTTTTCGAAATCATTTTTACTAAACTTAAAGATTCATCGAAATCTCGAAGTCAAATTTTTTGAAGATTACAATATTTTTTTTAATTTCGTATATGAGATAGTAAGTAGAGCTAAATTAAATGTTTGTCACAATCAGAATTTTATAAAAACTTTGTTGAAGTAACGTTTAATATCAATTTATACTTATATAAAACAATAATACAGACATGCTTTGAGCTAAATAGGTCATATTTAGCATGTAATATTAATTGTAAATTTGTCAAATTATTCAATAATCCGTTTAGAGGAAGTCTAACTGTATATTTTTCTGAAAATACGTTAAAATGATAATTTGGCGCACGAATTCGGCATTTAAATTGTAGTTGCTAATATTTTGAAACAAAAAAAAATCTCTTCAAAAAATTGACTGCCCGTATGTCTGTTCTTTCCCAAGCATATGAACAAGCTCCTCCATAATTCAAATATGACATACATAAAATTTGCTATATTATTTTGTGACAACATTGGTAATTTTGTATCAGATTTTGTTTCCAATAAGTAGGAAAAAACGCTTAAAATGCACAGTATATAAATTTATTTATAGAAACATAAGTGATTAATTGTAAAATACAGCACATTAATAACCTTTCGTAACTATTGCTTCCCAGTGGTTGTGGTTAATAATATCCAAGCAAATTTATTAAACTACTGGAAAGTTTCAAGAAGACCATGATTTCTACAGTAATTTATTCTAGAAAATTATTCTAGAGGAAATTATTTTTTAAAAAATAATTTTACGCAGCTACAAAATTCAAAACTTTATTTTTGTATTTATTGCCTCTCAATACCTTCTTTAGTTGTGATCAATTTTTTAAACTACTGCAGACGATTTTAAAACTAGGAAATTTATAGGTACGACTTTATTAAGTTACGTTTAAATACGTAAAAAATAATAAATAATAAAAAGTTGCTGTCACAAAACTTAAGCAAAATCATTTTTTTTAAATTAAAGCAGACGATTAACAATTTGAATTAAGAACAATTATTACTTTGGTTTGTTTTCATGCTTTTTGAAATTAAATAACTAATCCTATCAAAAAGTTCTTTAAAATATTTCTAATACTGACCATTTTAGATGGAAATTTGCAATGATATTACAACAAATGTCAATATGGAAAAAAATCAGCTATTGGCAGATTAAACCATTCTTTGCATGAAGGAAATTTCTCTCGTAACATTTAGGGAATAAAAAATTGTAGCCAAAACAGGTGTACTGTATATTGTTTGCTGCTGGGAAGTTTTTTCACTACTATTGAGCCATGAGGAACATAACTGGCAAAAAAAAAAAATTCAAATATCATAATCATTAAAGCGGGTTCGAACTTGTCATTCCATTATTTGCTGTGCTTGGAAGAAACAAGTAATTTCATGAATATTTTTATAACTATTCCGAGATTTTTTGCTGATAAAAAAGAGAAAATTTAGTACCCAATTTAACATGTAAATTTGCATGAAGATGGATATTTCCATCATACTGTTTTTTATTATTATTATTTTATATCATATATTTATATTACAATTTTTAAAGCATTTTTCTTTTAATATAGAGCATGAATATATATCGCCCTGATTTACTTGACAAAAAAAGAAAAAAATCATGTTAAAAAGGGTAAATGAATATCAGTTTCAATTTAATTTTAACTAAAATTTCCAATCGATGAATGAATGGATTTTATATATTATGATGTTTCTTTCATAAGTACCTATTTGGTTACATGAAGGGAATTTTAATCCCTTGAGACACTAGATATATCAACAAGTATAGAATCATACTGAATTTGGATTATTTTACATTATTTATTTAAAGCAGGGTTTTTTTAACATTTTTCTTTTAATCTAGAGCATGACTTGTATCACCTGATTCATTTCACCCAAAAATCCATGTGAAGAAGGGTTAATGATTACCAGTTTTTCCATTTTAATTTTTTTTAAACATTCTAATAGATGAATAGATTTTATATATTATAATAGTTTATTAATAAGCAGTTATTAGGGTAAAAATTGTACATATTAAGGAATTTTAATCCCTTGCAATTCCAGATATAAGTAATAAATAAGGAAAATAAAACTTACCCTATTCAAATCACTATAGTGGAATGATTTAATAGTATTTTGTGTTAATAGTTTATAGTGTTTCGAAAATATCGTCCTTGAGAGAGTGACGCCATACCTATCCTTTTTTCTAGTATGGTACAAATGAGAAAAGCCACGTGAACGTGCGATATTGATAACCCCAGCTGAAATTAGTTATTCAAAATGCACAAGACTTCGTGATATTAAAAAAGGGAGAAGTTTTAGTGTTTCTTCGCCTTACTCGAATAAACTTCTGACACGTGAATGGAGTGTTCCAAAACCATGTTGGGATTCAAGGCGAAATTTGTTTTTTTACTTGATAAGTTGAAAAGTGGGAATCTGTAGCTGAAGAAAGGAAGTGGAAAGAAAACCAAGGTCGACTGAAAGGCCTTGACTCTTTAAACCACTATTTGAGTGATATGCCAAAGAACTGCCGGTTTTGTGTTGAGCATTCAAGCACACTGAATTACAAAATAAAAATCCCTGTCTGTGTGCCAACTTGAAATACGAAAGCAAAATCAAGTTAGCGACTTAAAACCTTGTACCTCTTGAGGCTGAGATTGGTTCTATTTGTATATTAGTTTCATGGATTTAACTGTTGCTTTCAGTTTTGTGTGTGTTTATGCTAAACATTTAAGCACGTGGAGTTGGAGAATAAAAACATCTGTCTTTGTGTCAACTTGAATTACCAAAGCAAAATCAAGTTTGCCGCTTAAAATCTTGTACCTCTTTAGATTGAGATTGGTTCTGTTTGTATATTATTCCAAAAAAATTATCTGTTATTGTCAGCAGTCTTTTTGTTGTTGCTGGGAATTTGAGCACGTTGAATTACAGAATTAAAATCTCTGTCTTTGTATGCACATGAATTACAAAAGCGAAATCAAATAAGCCCCTTAAAATCTTGTACCTCGTCAAACTGAGATTGGTCCTGTTTGAATATTAGTCGAAATTACTTATTGTTTTCAGGGTTTTTTTGTCATTCATTTTAGACGTTGATTTACAAAATCAAAATCTCTGTCTTTGTGTCAACTTGAATTACAAAAGCAAAATCAAGTTAGTCTCTTAAGATCTTGTACTTCGTCCTGCTGAGACTGATCCTTTTGTATATTAATTTGTCAGAATTTACTGTTAGTTTCAGTGTTTTGAGTTAGAGATTTAAGCACGTTGAATTATAGAATAAAAAATTCCTGTCTTTATGCAAAATTGAATTACGAAAACAAAATCAAGTAAGCCCCTTAAGATCTTGTACCTTGTCCAGTTGAGATTCGTCTTATTTATATATGTTTGATGAAATAAACTGTTGGAATGAAGATCATTAGGATCTGTGCAGTGTAAGCAAGAAGGTCCATGTTTTCGGTAGCATTTCTTTAATTATGTCGTTTCACACAAAACAAACACAAACACGAAAGACAAGGCAATACATTAACGAGCGCACCTTGATAGAGCAGCATATCATCTCATAACTATTTACAGTTGCAATGCTCTATGTGATGCTTACCTAATCAAGCATCGCCATCTAATATCCAAAAAGAGAAGATAGAGTAAAGCAACTGCTGCATATGTTATTTTCAGTTCTTGATTAAACTTCTCCTTGTATACAGTAGACCACATGAAAATAGAAATTTATATTAAATCAAAAATATTTTCCCGAGTCCGATAACCTTTAAATCTATGATAAAACTTTAGTATAGATTTTTCTTTCATCATATCAGAGCTTTTTAATTAATTTTTTTTTTGCCAAAAAATTTTAAATTTTATTTATTATAGTACTCTTTATGTAGTGCAATATACAAGAAGGGGAAGATTTTTAATTTGATATTTCTTCATTTCGTGCGAATAATAAAATTTTTCGTGAGGAGTTGATAAAATTTTACTTTCTTATACGTAATTTTATTGCCACAGAAGCCAAATTCCATCTTAGACATCTCCCTTGCAAACAAATTTTTGGTATCTTATCTATATATTCATCTCAAACCACAGCTACCAAAATTAACAAATTTCAAAAAGTGGTCTTTATTCCAATATTGCATTTTTGTATATAATTTTTAACAAAAGGATCATGAATATTAAAATATATTTTTCTGAAAGCCATAAACAGTATTACATATATTTATAACTAAAATACCTGAAGAACTCTTCATGAAAAACAGAATTTATCTATTAAAAAAATCGAACAACATACAAAAAATTGGTACTTTCCTTTCCTTTTTTTTTCTAACCAATAATTCTATTTAGCATTTTGGATGCCAACTACAACAAAATGCTAAATAGATGTGTCTAGTGTCATAGAAGACAGATATTTATCAAGTTTTCAAAAAAAACTTGAAAAAACAAAAATATTTTTCAAGCAGCCATGAAAATGAGAATTTAGATGAAAAAAAAAATACATGTTAGTTTAAATGTGGTAATTCCACAGCAATCTTCATCTGTGCTACTTTATTCTTCAAAATCTTCGTTGTGAATATCGCCTTCTCAAGAAACAAGCGACATTCTGAAATTGTATCAGTTCATTGTCATTTCACTTTCTGCAGCGAACTGGGTTATAAGTATTGATGACCTTTCGTGTTAGCGTGGCCTTGTGACAATTTTGGGTATTTTGTTTTGCAGGTAACTTTTGGGGAGAAATGTAAAATCGCGTTCTTGCTTTCGTTGTTATTATTATTATTTTATTAAGAATTTTTTTTACTTTCTAATATTCGTATAAAGAAATATTCTAATAGGCAACAAATTTTAATTCCAGATCATGACGAATCATTGCGTTTCAGACCACTTCATTTTGAAAAAAACATATTTTTTGCGTTATATCGGTCTGTCTGTCAGTCAGTCTATTTGTGAACACGAAAATGTAAAAGCACTTGCAGAGGGATGACTGATGATAATGAGAGGGGCCTTGAATAAATTTGGGCATAAAAATGTCAAAATAGTAAAAGAAAATACTCATTTCTGGAAAAAGCAGATGTATTCGCTCTAGGTATATAGTTCCTCAAATAGCATAAAATATGAGATATCTTATATATCAGAAATATCACAAAATAATTTGTAGATTTTTAAATCTCAATTATAAAAAATTGTCCCAACACATTGTAAATTCAATAGGCTTGTTATTTAGGTCAAAGGAGTCCATTTATGGACTTAAAAATTTTACTTTTTCCAACATCCAAAGTAAAAGTGACATTGTAAGATGAATTTGAGATGTAATGAAATAAGCATAAAAACTATAAAGTATAAAGTTTTATTTTATTGATTAGTTTTCAATAAGCATTTCCACTCACTTGATTTTTAATTGTTAAATAAATTTTTAACATTTATTAATTGTCTTTCACAAAAGTTGTTGTGTTAATTTTAAATGGGCAAATATTTGTTTGAATGATATCAACCTTGTGGATCTTGTCTTGTGAATCATTTATACATATTTGAATACTTTATGAATATTGCTGCAATATTGTAAAATTTAAAAAACTGCTTAATATGAGCATCATCAATATTGATAGAGAAACTGATAAAAAACATCTATGAATCCTTATCGATCAAATAATTCCCATGGAACAACATGGTGGATATGTTAGGAAATTATCAAAATATTGAAGTAATCAACTGTAGGAAGATGTTTGTCTTTCCATTTTATTAAATAAAAGTGCACAAAAAGTAGGAATCAGAACCTCCCCATTTTTGTTTTCTCTTATAACTAGTATACAGACAGTATTATAAATGACGTTTACACCGAATTTGTAGATTTCTATCAAAATTTCAGTAACGTCCTTTCAGAGGATGTTTGTCTGTCAAACTGTTTGAAAATAAAACAAGAGCTAGATGGAATAAAATTCGTAAACAAATTTACTATCTATATTTTAGATAAATTTCTCAAAGGCTTGACTGCTTGCCTTTCTGCATTTTGAGAAAAGAATAAACGCGATAAATCAAAAACACAAATATGTCAAATTTGATTATGCTTTTGTGACTGCAGCTATAATTCTGAATCAAATTATGGTTTCGGTTGATTGAGAAAAAAAAGGCACTCAAAGTATGATTTTTTTTAATCAGAGAGCACAAGAAAAAGTCCTGTAAATAAAACTCCTCCCACTGATTTAAATTAATATTATTACGGATACTACTGTGGTGGATACCATATGGAGTCACGTCAATGTGGAGGTTGAATTCAGCCAAGGACCGAACTCGCAATCTTCCGATTTGCAACTGCATAACATATTCCCTTTACAAAAGTATTCCCTAATGCTTAATGGCTGTTACTGGCTTATTAAAATACCCCACACTACTTCCGTCGGATACTTTTCTACTTTTTGGTACATGAAATAAACAGTTCTCACAAGCATAGGCAACATAGTGCAACAAACAATAACTCCAAATAGTAATCAGTAGTAATGACAACCACAGCACACAAAGCGGTCAGACAGAATTCGGCAAAAGAAAGGAATGTAGTTTCTCTTTATAGCCTCCCCACACGTCTGCAGTTACCGTCTCCTCACTTTAATTCTATCCAACTGCCGACACACAACCACACGACTGGCTTCTATACGCAGAACTCGATGCTGTTTCCACAATAAGCATCAGAGCACGGCATATATATCAGTTCAGCTATCACTTGATCTTCACATGACGATGAACTATTTCTCCGTTGCTTCGCTATCTTCTCGACGACTCAATTCACGACAACAATTGACTATAGCTTGAGATTGCCGGTCTTTTATAGTTTAAGGGAAGGGGGCAAAGAAGTACTTGGATTAATCAGTGGCCTTTGATTGGAATTCCAATAGAAATCGTATTTCGATTACCACGTACTAAATTACTGATATTCTTGAAGTTTCCAATAATATCTATTTTTTCGCATAAGTCTTCAATTTCCTCGCTTCTCCAAGTATTCAAATAGTCGTAAAGTTCTGAGATTACTGACGCGGTACCTTATCAACGCCTGTCAGAGCTGATAAAGTGCTGCATCTTTCCAGTGATTAAACTAGCCGAGCTGCGAAGCAGCATTATAGGTTTGTAAAATATTAAATTATTTTTAACAGGATCCATACAAAATACTAGGACGTAAAGCTAGTGAAGTCCATGATCACATATCCATGATCCCCCAATTCTTGCTTCATAGCGCACGGTATCTTTGCTGTCATTATCGGTCCACGATCACGCTGGTGTGATTTCTGTAATGGAAAGATTTATTTTAGTTTTGAAAACTACACTAAATACCCATTGAAGTTCATAAAAAATTTTGATGAATATTGGACAGAGGGTTGACTTTCAATATTCACTTTCGATTATGGGCATTTTTTTTCAATTTTTAAAATTTGATCCAAGGTATTTGAACATGTAAGCTTTTTAGAGAACATTCAGTATTTAAAGGGCATGCCTTTTTTGGTTCTGAATTTTTGTTTATAATTTTACTGTGTAGGGAAAAGATGAAATATTTATTGCTTTATGTGGAAATAGATTTGTCATATGCAGTTTCGAGCTCACTACATGATACTACTATTATCTAGTATTTTGTATGTTTTTGATCAGTTTTATTTTTCTCGCCATGATGTAAAGAGTGAAATATTAGGGTTTCACATAAGTACCTTTCCAATCTCTAATATAAAATGAATACACAATATTTTCTTTTTAAGGTGTACGTATACACTTGAAGATTTTTTTTTAAATTTTAACTATATAAAGACAATTTTTTCACAGTAAGTCATTAATATATGTTTAAACTCATTTCAGCGGAAAAAAATCATATTGCACTAGTTATTAATTAATGAATTAATATTTAATGAGCAAACTAGCATATTTTTTGAAACATGATATCTTAAATTCACAATTCTAGTTGCAAATTATGCTTAATATTAGTCTTCATGGGATGAGCCTCAATCAAGTTATAAAAATGTATAATTTTTTTCAACAATTTTTTCATCAACGATTAAAATAGAAAAATTGAGATTTTTTCAGTAATTTTGATACTTAATTAGCTATAAAAATTTTATTTTTTTAATTACAGCTTTGATTGAGTTTCATACCCTTCACTGTTTCATACAGATTGTTTTGATGTATAAATAATTGTATTTGGTTAATTTCTTGTTGAGTTATCATTGTTTGAAGCAACATAGTGGGTAAATATCATTCTTCAGAAAATGAGTTTAAAAAAATCTAAACTAGAGTTTTTAGTGAGAGTATCTCAAGAAAAATCCTTATAACTCGAGAAATATTCTGAATATGGACAACGTCTTGGTATCGCTTGAAAGCTAAAGAATCAGAAAACATTTTGAAATAATAAAAAAATATTCGATATTTTGAACGATTTTCGAAGTTTCAAGTGTGTACGTACACCTTAAGATAATACAGGGTGTCTATAAAAGAACTCCGGGGTTTTGAGGCAAAATATTTTAATGAATAAAAAAAAAACATAAATGTTTTATACATGACTGAAAAGCTTACATTTTCAAGTTTTTTTTAACACTTAGTAAAGTTCTATATGAGCCCCGTTAGTGGCACGGCAGACGTCTAAACGGTATTCTACCTCTTCCCATGTCCTGGCGAGCATGTCTGGGGGGACGGTTGCCACACAATTGACTATTCGTTCCCTGAGATGTTGAACATCACGAATTTTCTCTGCATACACAAGATCAATTTTATCTAGCATTGAAACAGCAAAGTCGTATCTCTTAACCTTGTCTGCTGGTTTGATGTGGTGTACAAGTTGAATCTTGTAAGCAGTTAAACGTAGTCTTTTATGAAGTACCTTACCGACAGTTGATCTTGGTAACCCCAACTCCAGGCAGCGTCTTGTCAACGATTTCTTAGGGCTTCGAAGGCATGAAGCTAGGATTCTGTCCACTTTCTCTTGAGACACACTCTGCCTACCAGGCGACTTTTGCTTCAAAACACTTCCTGTTTCCTTAAATGCACTGAACCATTGACGAATGGTTTTGTCAGAAGGCGGGTTAACACCATAGTTACGTCGAAAGTTCCTTTGTACGGTAACTACAGACTTAGTTTCTATGAGCCAAATAACACATTGAGCCTTTTGTTGCGGAGTCACCATCATTTCAAGGTCAACGCCCTGCAGCGCCGCCAACAGTTGATGCAAACATTCCCAATTCGTATGAATAAAACTTTTTGAGCTACTCTTTTCAGAGAAATCGACAAAATTTTGCTATCTTTTATAGTTAGTGAGATATGAATTTTTAAAACCCCGGAGTTCTTTTATAGACACCCTGTATTTATTTTGTTATATAAAACCACTTTTGTTCTATTACCTTCTTCCATCTCTAAGGAAGCCTTTATTATGCCTTCTTCCCAAAATTATTGCGTTTTGGGTAAGAAATAATCCTTGAGGTGCGCTTTTATATCGCTGGTGGATTTAAAGTGCTTATCGTGGAGATAATTTTTTAAGGGCAAAAAGAAGTAACCATCAAATGAAACGAGATCTGGAGAGTATGTAGGATAAGACAAAACATCCCAATAAAACTGCTGCAAGAGATTCTCTCTTACAACTAATGCAATATGTGTTCTCGCGTTGTCATGATAAAAAAACACCTCGTCTATTCATTAATTTTGGCCATTTTTTGCTATCGCAGTTTTCAATTGATCCAGTTGTTGGCAGTTATTCGCAGAATTTATTGTTTCACCTTCAGGAAGGAGCTCGTAGAAGATTACGTTTTTCCAATCACACCAAATGGACAAAAGTGCTTTTTTGGGATGTAGTAGAGCTCTGGTACGACAGAAACCGATAACATAGACAGCTAGTATTAGGTTGTTCGGAAAGTAATTTCGTTTTTTCCCGACAGAGGATTTAATTGTATTTTTCGCACCCAATTTCATACTTAAACCGCAAAATCATTTTATGT
>JAPMOQ010028072.1:34723-55328 GCA_026543055.1 Argiope trifasciata | reverse complement strand
GATCGAAATATAGGCAAGTTCATCTAACTTATGTGTGGAAAATAGCCATAATGTATTTAAAAAAAGGGCAATTTACGATATTACTAAATATTAAAGAGTAATTTTAGAATTAATTTATTTATTCTGATGCATATATTTAGAATGTCTCCAAATCTATGTCCTGGTATTATCTCAAAAATATTAATCTTTCATTACTGCTTCGATATCAAAATTTGTATCTGGTTGTTCCTCGCAAGTAATTTTTAATTTAAAACATTGTGCGAAAGATTAGATATCTTCCTTGAATCTATTCTAAACACAAAACAACATCTTCCTCTGAAGTCCAGGTTTTTGCAATGCGGAACGTCTGTCTCCTATTATTTTTAAAATTTTAGCATAATCTATGCCACTCAAATTAATCGGAATGCAGATCGCAACTCCATTTCCATGTTCTGTTTTTGAGCCCTCTCTGAAGATAATGATACTGTTTATTTGAGTTATATTTATTCCTTCCCCTTCCAATGAGATTTGGTTGGGGTTGAGATGCTGTGAGTGGGTGATTCTCTAGACCTTTTGGGTGGATCTCTGTTATATTATGAGGAAGAGGGATTTTTATGCGATATATTATGATTAGTCTGGCTTCAAACAGTAACTGCATGTGCAAACTGTAATTGCATGACGGGTTGCAGACTGTAATTGTGTATGGAATGCCGAGAATGGTTTGTAGCGTTGATGTTGGAGTTGTGCGATATGCACCTGAAATATAGAGAAGAAATTGTCTCTGAATGATGGAGATTCTCCTCTTCATTCTGCCTGTTTTGTTTCAGACATCACGCTGATGAATCATGGACAAGCATTCTCTCAACTATATTGCCTTATAAAGAACTCTTCTGTGTTTCTGAAAGATTTCTCATGTAATGTCAGCAATTCGTTTGAAGCTTTGATGAATTTTAATGGTTTTTCTCTTTATTTTTCTAGATGTTCCAGCCAGTTTAACAGAAGAGTTAGCCAGTAGCTGCGAATCTCTAAGATTGCAAATAGAAGTTAGCAAGAATCAAATCCATAGCACCCGATAACTTGCTGAAAAGCTTGTGCACTCAAAAAGCATAATTCACTGATTATTGCATAAAGCTCTGGTAAAACGAAAGAGAACTCTCCTTCAGTTACAAAGATCCAAAACTCGCAGGTTTTCAAAAGCCCAAAACAAGTTAAAGGAGCCTGTTGAGTTTGAACTTATGTCTGATAAAGCAGTGGCCTTTAATTTTGTTGAGTTGAATATTTAAATTGAAAAGAAACAAACCACTGACATCCGATAACTTACAGAAAAGTTAGTTTACTCAAAAAATAATATATGCTGAATTCTGAATAAGGTTGTAGCAAAACAAAACAGAGCATTCCTCCATCTGAACAGAGCAAGACCTTGCAGACTTCGAAAGGTCCAATATAAGCTAAATTATCCTGAAGAATTGAAGTTTTTTATCTTTTGGCTTACGACTTTGAAATTTCAAGACATGAAAATGAAGCAGGAAGCGATAACATCACATAACTTACATGAAAGTGCTCAGCTCAGTACAATATAATAAGTAATACTTAATATATTGTAACCTTTAGGCACTCAAAGATTACAATATATTAAGCATTACAAAAGGCTCGGATAAAACATGTGAAATCAGTCATCCTGTTGCACAGAGCCAGAACTCGCAGGCTGTCTGGGGCAAAATAGATACAAGCTAAAGGGACTTGACGGATTTGCACTTTTACTTAGTCAGGTAGCAACATAGAATCTTGTCGCTTTAAAATGATGCAGACAACTAATGAATTCATTAAAACCTGCTAACTTGCAGACTCACTTAAAGAACACAATAAGTTGAGCATTGATTAAGACTGTAGTAAAGCAAGAACTATCTTCCGACTATGAAATGCAAGATAAATGGATTTCGAAAGACCGAATAAAAATTTTAAAAGCTTGAATGATTCGAATTTATATCTTTTGGCTAACAGTTTGAAACCTGAAAGCTTGAAAAAGAATTCAGAAAAAAATCTAACCAATAACACTTGTTAACAGGGAGAAAAGCTTGTACAAATAACAAATATACGTTGAATATCTCAAATACTGGTGTTTTTTTCAAAAATTGGAAAAGGCTTTCAACAATTGCCCACTATCAGACCTCTCAGGCCTTGGACGACCTTCAGTTGTATTAATTAAATTATATTATAATATTTCAGTTAATATAATATTTTATAATTTCAGCAATTACGATATCATATCAGTAATTTTCTGGAATCTAAATAAATTGTATTTCTACCAAATATGTCATTTAACATGATCTTGTTTTATATTATATACACTATCCCATCTTTGGATGAATTGCTTTTTTTTCTTTTTGTATTCAGAGCTTTTCAAATATTGATTTTTTGAAAAATAGCTTCTAAATCATGCTTGAATCTAAGCCAATTGAATGATATTGCCAAGAGATTGTACATTTAGCAAATCGATGTCATAAAATTGTTATCATACTGAAGTATACTTTGATTTTCAATAAATTGTTGTTTTTTAAGGCTGTAAAAAGCAAAATTGATTTTTATACATTTTGATAGTAGAAAAATATATTATTTAAAATAAAACATGATATGTGATATTGTTTCCTCAAATGTATTAAATATATTTTTAAAAATAGTTTTTAATTTTTTTAATTTTATTTAAAATTTTATTTGATGAAGCCAATTCAGAAAATCAATTTAAATAAATGGCATTGTCAGTTCATAGCGAGAATTTTCGCTGTTTTGTTGATGAGGAATATTGAAAAAAAGCATCCAATTTTCTCATACAAAGTATCATACTTTATTGGTGCCGTGCTAATATATAAGGCATATCCAAATAAGTTAATAAAAAAGACAGAAAAAAAAAGAACACATTCATGAAATATTACCAAAAATACAAAAATTATACAAATTCATTAGCATAAACATTCCATTCCAAAAATAATAAAGACTCATTCAAGACAAAATAGGAATCTTTGGTATTAAAAAAAGATATTTCCTATCATATTCTCGGTATTATGAAATTATAATTTTAAAATGCCTTAATACTGAACAACGATCCTTAAGTAGCATTTTAAAAGGAAGTGTTAACTTACCCCTTTATTTTCCAAATAAAAAATATAAAATCACAGTACATTGACAAAAAAATGGTCAATAATTATTCTACACACGTGGAAGTTTAAAGCTAATTTTACCAAATTGAATTGAAATAAAAATAAACTGAAAAAACATTTACGAAATATAAGAGTTAATGTGATATTATTTACAAAACACGTTATTTACAAATTAATGAATATTTACAAAGCATTTGTAGAAATTAAAAAAAAAATTAACTAATAATTTTTAAACACGCATGAAATTAGGACCTAAAAGTTTCACTAGTAACTAATATTTCTAATCCATAATAGAGATGTCTAATAATATTTTTGAGATAATAAACATAAGAATAACACAATTGCTTTGAAAAAAGTAAAATTGAATTCTTAAAATATTATATATATTTTCAATACAAAATAATATGTTTAATGTTTTGTATAAAATTTTATCTATAATGATTCTAAGAAAACTGTTGAAAAAATTATTAGAAAAAAACAATTTTTAGGAAAAACTAAAAGAAAATATTTTAAATATTAAGTATATTTTTCAATAAAAAATTTTTTGTTGAATACAATATTTTTTAGCATTTTTTATGATTCACAATTTCAAGTTGAATCATTTATTTATTTTATAAGTTATTTGTTGATTTCATTAAAAGACGAATATAAAATCATAATAAACGATACTGATGCTGATTACTGATAAAGAAAATTATTCAAAATCTTACGACGAATAAGTACAAAATTAATCAACCTTTTAAGCAAAAAAATTCTAACCCAATTTGAATTCAAATAATACCGGTATTTTGAAGTAATGAAAAATTATAAAGCCTATATTTAAAATAATCTTTTTTTTTTTCATTTATCAGTTCCTTTACAATATTTTGAAAATTGATAGCTAAAAAATCGAAATTCTATTTTAAGATTTTAAGAAAAATAAATTTTTCATGTCACATCATTTCAGTTCATTTCAATGTCACTTTCAAAAGACAATTAAGGAATAGTTAGGCAACATTTTCAGATTATACTAGAAATAATACAAATTACAATAGGAATTCGGTAAATTGGCGTGAAGAAACTGTTTTTCAATTTCTTGGAAACTATGTTATGGTCCCGCCATAGTCACAAATAGTCACAAAATAACAGCACACGACAATCACAAAATGAAAATCACATGATGAATCAATGAGCAAGTCGCTCAAGGTTTTCGCTCTTCAGAGCATTACGTAGCCATGGGATGGTATCGTATTCTTTGAGCTCACCGTTGAAATGAATAGGTATCAGGCTTTTAGGGAAATATTCCTGAAGACTCTCGTAGTTATCGTGGAATATGATCTGTAAATTAAGTAAAAATTATTAATTATCCTTTTCAAAATGAATTAAAAATACTAGAAAATACAAAAGATTCAAATTCAAAGAATTCGATCTAACCAAATCAGGATTTCAAATGTTTACGAAACAGAACCAATTATATTTCAACTAATGATCAATCAAAATTTTGAATTCAATTAATTCATTCTAAGACTTGAAATATTGAATAAAATTTTTGAAAGTCGACAAAAAAATGAATAAATATCCAAAACAAAGATTTATAAGTCTTTTGTATTGTCAGAAATGCTCAGAAAGGTCAATTTTATTTGCAAGATATAAATTTGTATAAATTTATTAATATTTTTAAAAAAATAAAGAAAGAACATATTAAACTTCCGTATTCCTGAACTCAAATTTTTCTTCAAATTAAATTAAATGAGTTCGAAAAACCAAACCAGGGTTTCAAATATTTAAGAAACACAATCAATTATATTACAACTAATAATCAATGAAAGCTGTGAATTTGATTATTCATTCTTAGACTTCAAATGTGCTCTAAATGTTTTCGAAAATAAACAAAAAGAATGAATAAATATCCAACCTATACATTTATGATTAATTAATTAAAATAATAATGGTATAATTAGATCTATATAAAAATATGAATATTATTTTCAGATATATTTTCATACGAAATTATAAATATTTATAACAAAAGGATGAAAGCATATAAAAAAAGGAGTAAATATCCAACGTATACATTTATGATTCGCTGGTATAATTAGAACTATATAAAAATATGAATATTATTTTAAGGCATATTTTCATGCAAAAATATTAATATTTATAATAAAGGATGAAAGCATATATTAAATATTTCATTAAATTTACAATGTGAAAACATTTTAAATCATTTAATATGTAAAAGTAGAAGAAAATAAATTTAGATATATTTAATTTAGATCGATTTTCAAAAGTTTATCGTTGAACTATAAAGAAACAAGATTATTATTGGCATATAAACAGGCGGCACGTGTATTAGTATATGATAATGTTATTTTTTTTTTGTTCTGTTTCCAAAACAACAACTTTATTTGTAAATATTATTATATGAATTATAGTTCAGATTATAGACGAAAGTTCATTGATAAGTAAATGCTTTCAAAATAAAAACTCACATGTATTGGTTTGTACTGGAAAATTTGTAGAAAATTCGAAAAAGGTTAAACTTTCCACATTTTATAAATTCACGTGCATTATCACGATAATGGAAAGTTTTGAAAACAATTTCACTTTTTTCCCTCATCTCAGTTCCGCGTTTAGGTGATAAAGGAAAAAACGTGATGCTATATATAAATTGAAATGTTTCAGAAAAATTTATCAATTTATCAGTACATTCTTTGATATGGAATGATATTTGTCAAAAATAGAATTGCTCAATAAAGGATTTTTTGAAATAGATAGGAAAGATAGGAAAAAGAATTTGCAAAATTTCAATTTCCTGCGCAAAAATTTCAATATATCTCTCTACACACACACACACACACACACACACACATATATATATATATATATATAATCCTTCTGAACAGTCAATATGTTAGGAAATGCTGTTTATAAAATACTAGCTGTTACCCGGCTGCCGCCGAAAAAATAATATTAAGTGCAATCAATTTCATCGAAATGGGATGAACTGTACGACAGTATATAAAATACGAACAAACAAATATTCATTTTCAACTACCAGCGGGTGAGCGAGCTCCGCTCGGAGAAAACAGGTATCGAAGCTAACTCGAAGATTTCAATTTTAAATTGTGATTTATCAAAACAATACATGCCATAAGAAAATTTGTGAAACCATTAGTGAAAAGATAACCGGTTAAACCTCGGCTTTTCATCGTCCACCAGCGATGTCATGTCTTGATGTTCCATTGGAAATCCCCATCTGCACTGGTCTCTTCCATGTTTGCTGACCATGCACGGAGCGGTTGGGTTCATATCACCACACGGGTTATGGATAATCCATTTCGAGATCATTTCCGGATCATCTTCTGGAAACTTTATAAGTTCGCCCTATTGGCTATAGATGGCAGCACGTTACCGCTTGAAAATTTAAGTAGCCATTATGGCGAACTAATAAAGTTTGAAAACATCCTATCTGTAACTCCGAACTGCTCGACCGTAGCGCTTCAAAACCAGCGCCGATCGATTTCTCGTGGCCAAAAACCCCAGACCCCCAAGTTTACCGGAGTTTATTAATTCTGGGGCGATTTTCGACTTGGCAACCATTCCTCGTATTATAGTATAAGATTAGATTTGTGTATTCTTTTAGAATTGTAAAACGTCGTGTTCTTTCAGAATGGTAATGAAAGAAACTATTGTATCTCGTGATTCGTATAATATTCGTTTAGTATTATCAGTTTAATAGAAAATGTGATCAAAATATTTTCTTTTAAATTTGATTAAACATAGAAAATATATTTATACCATAAAATCATTCATATAGAAGAAAAGATAATTTTTTTTTGAAACTAAGATGGTGCAAAATTATTTGTTATATAATATTTTTGGAAATTTAATATATTTTAAACCCCCAGGTTTGGTCTCAACAAAACTTTCTGAGAATGACTTGCATAACTACTGCGTACAATAACGACAAAATATTAACCTTTAACTTAAAGTTAACATTACTTCAGAATCTATTGTGTCACCTCGGAGAGTTATTTGTAGGTTAATCTTTGATAAATAGATTCGGATTTAAAATGAAATTTCAGATAATTGTACTCTCCATGTAACCATCCCGTAGATGTAAGCAATAAGTTGACCAAGTTTCATCGCAATCGGATAAACGGTTTAGGCAAGCATACGAAACTTACAAACAAACATTCCTTTTTATTTATAGAGATAATAGCTATAAATAATGACATCGAAGTATATAGATAAAATATTTATAAGTTTTGGACGATACGTCTTTCGATGATGAAATTTCGTCACAGTCTAACCCTACTTAGGACTCAACTACAGTTCCCGCCAGTTTTGCGGTAATTCAGTCACGTGTTTTCTTGTATGCCTTCTGCAAAGTCGGAATATTCAGTTAGAGATTAATTTTATTTTGAAATTTTAGTTCCTGGATGAATATCTTGATAATGAATCATGGAAATAAAATTTAAACTATTAAATATTATCACAGGCATTATAGATTAATATTTTTAGTTGTTTTTACATTTTTAAACATGGATGTCATTCTATATTTTGTTTTTGTAAATAATCTGACCGTTTTTCAATTTATAAACCACTCAATAAAGATTTGATAATTTTTTACATTTTACAAATTGAGCATTCTTTCCAAAATATTTATTTTTTAAGCCGAAGTGTTACTTTGCATTATCGTAAATAACAATAAAGTGAAGCAAAATAACACGAAATTACGTAAAACAACAATCCAGTAATAATGAAAATATAATATTAAAGACCATTGATAATATTATCGATGATTATCATAATATAGCATTTGCTTTACTCTATCTTCTTTTTTGAATAATAGATGGCAGTGCTTGATTGCAATTGTAATAAAAATGAGATGAGATGTTTTTCTGTTGAGGTGTGTGCGCGTTAATGCCTGGTCCTGTATTCGTGTTTTGAGATAAATGTGTTCATTGAAGAAATGTTCCGAAAACATGGATTCACTTGCTTCCACTGAACGGATCATAATGATCTTCATTACACCAAATAAGAAATAAACTAAGGAGAATCATCTCACAGAAAACATTTGTTAATCTTTAAAACAACTTTTGTGTCATTTTAACTAATTTAGATTGTTTTTCTTAAAATTAAATGTAAAATTTAGACAATTTTGTCTTGACACATGTAATAAATAGATTTTTCTGCTTACAGTAATTATACTCTTATTAATATACGTTCATTAAAAAATTGTAAATAGATATGATATACAATTATCGCAACGAAAGATTTAATGATCTGATTTATTTAATTTTTTTTTTCAAAAGTTAAATACTGAAATATAAAATTCCAAAAACTCACTCTTTTCTTCAGTTTCTCTGATAGGAAAGGATAAACCACTGTGTATGCCAGTTGGAAAGCTCTAGACATGTTCATGATATGAATTCCTTTGAATCTACCAGGAAAGCATTCCTACAGAAAAAGAATTAAAAAAACGTGTGAGCAATTTATAAATAAATTTTGATATTTTTTATGTTGCTTCAAATAGACTTTTCATACAATAAAATTATTTGATTTTTAGATGAAAGCAAAATCGTGAGGCCTTATCAGTAGCCAGAAAATATATAATTGCTTCAATTAAATATATATTTTATAACTTCATTTTCAGCAGTAATGCTTCATTCTGCTTCTTTTATGAAGTTTTCACTTTATTAATGTCAAGTTCAGACGTATAAATCTTCAGATCATATTCAAATGCCATATAAATTCAATAAATATATCTCAGTCTATTTTACTGATAGAATTCATAATATGACCTTCCGTTAGCAGATTGTAATTTTTCAGAAACTGTTCGTAATCAACATAAATCATTAGGTTGAAAAAAATCCAGACTATTCCATGCATTGCACCAATTCTAAATAAATGAAGTCTTCACATTCATTTCTGTTATAAAGTTTCTTTAAATACCTAATTCATCTAACCATTCCTTTATATTCATTTCTTCGAATGTAGGTATTCAAGTAATCCATTGATTAATTCTTTTATCAGCAGCAAATCTTGTTGATCTTCGAGATTTTCTTTTTTTCACTATTTTCCTCATTCACAGATCTCAAGAATCCATAACATTCAAAAGGCAGATAGTTATCCAAATTCCACCTATCATATCAAATTTATTCTAAAAATTACATTAAAAATATAATAATAAAGTTAAAATATATTTCTGTTTAATATTATGGTAAAATATGATGGATTTTTATACAAAATTTTCTTATTTAGTGTTTTTCTATTAATCTCTTAATAAATTAAATATAATTCATTAAATTTTCTTATAAATTTCGAGAAATTTAAAGGAGAAAGTTCAAATATCAATGACATTTGCTTGTTTTTATCTTAATTTTTCACCAATAAATAAGCTTACCAGATTATCTATTGGCGATTAATAATATAAATAATAAAACACCCAAATAGCTTGTTTGCTGATTTTAAGTAATATTGTGTCGAAAACGATAATGAATCCAGGAAGTAGAAATAAGAGGAAGTGAAAGTTTAGTAAGTAGCTGTATGACCAGAGGGGAAAGGAAAGAACACAATGTCCACCCAAAGTTCGAAATGTCCGCCCAATGTTCGAATAGTCCAACCAACGGTTACTTGAAGATTCTCACCGAACCATATTCCAACAATCAGTCCCATTTACTGGAAGATAAAACTTGACAAACGATGCTGAAAAGTGAAAAATTCAAATTTGATTAATAATTAGCTTTGGTTAGTTTGATATTAAAAGGAGTTACCAATATTCAAACAATAGTTACCAGTAGAAACATTATCTAAAAATTTATTTCATCTTTCACCTTAGGAATTATAGGTAAAGGATATCTGTGGTCAAATTCACTTTAAGATTTATGGGTAATGGATAATTATGTATCAAATTCACCTTATGATTTCTGGGTAAAGGATAATTATGGATCAAATTCACTTTAATATAATTCGCCTTAAGAGTTGTGGGTAATGGAGAATTATGAATCAAATTCACCTTAAGAAATATTGGTAATGGAAAATTATGGGTCAAATTCACCTTAAGTTTTATGGGTAGCAGATCAAATTCACCTTATAATAATTCAGCTTAAGAATTATGGTAATGATAATTATGGGTCATGGACAATACCAAATTGAATTACTTTTCTGTATATATGACTTTCATTTTATGTGGCAACAAATAAATATTGAATAAAAAATTAAGGAATCAGTTGGTTATGTATAGCTTACTTGAGTTCCGTTGTACAATAAATAAAGGTTGGACGGCGTGCAGAATCGCAAATGTTTCAGTCCCCTGCTGCTGACATCCAGAATGACTTTATATCCGTTGATTTGCGTCAGAGGATCTCGGATTGAGTGGTAGAAGAACAACACGATGGCTCTGCTGATTTCTTTTAAACTGAATTTGCTTGGATTCCAGTTATCTAGAATTTTTTTAAAAAAAGTTTACTTTATTTATAAAAATTGACTTTAAAATTCATTAACAAGATTTTGATTAGAGGCATTTTAGGATGTTTGTTTGAATATGAGAAATTCATTTTCGGAATTATCTACGTAGAAATTTAGTGGTCGTTACCATATCCATTGTTATATCGAACGCACTCAGATTTCAATTTAGTTTTATTTTATTGTAATAGATGGCACTGTGGGTTCTTCTAATTTAAAGTGCTAAATCACATGCCCATAAGTTTTAGTAAAAAACGAGCTGTTGGCATTCGCTCGAAAAGAAGAAAATATTGTTTTTCGTCTCCGGTAATGATGAGTGTTTAATAATCTGAGGCTACGTCGACGCATAGTTTTGTTATGTGCAGACTTGCAATGTTAGGCTTCACCTTTTGGTGTCATCTAAGTATTTTAACTTCTAAACTTTAACATAATTAAAATTTCTTTTTTTAATTGTTAATCCAGGCTAATTTTGTTTACTTAAAATAAGTTAAGTGTTTTTCTTTAAACATTACTTCTTTTCTTAATTAATACTTTAGACACTGATTGAATTGGCATTTTGTCCAACCTAGTCCTAAATCTATGATTATCAATTGGCTTGTGAACATGATTCTTCAATAAAACCATACTGGGTTGCGATACAGAGTATTTAATATACGGCTTTTTCACTAAATTTTTAACTTCGTATTTTGCATAAAATCTGAATAGCAACTTTGCCTGTTTTTAAATCAGTATATATTTAAAGTAATTATTTTAAAAAAAACAGCTGATGTTTCAGATTAAAAGAATAAATGTATTATTAGAATTATAGATATGAATCACCAAGTCAAAAGATTATTATAATGTTATCCTGTCTATTTGAAAGCATGAGAATTCGATAAATCAAAAATGCAATGACTGTGAATGTGATCCACCAATATTGTAGATTTTTATCAAACATGGATTTTATAGTGAAAATGGAAATAGTAAACATAATTGAATCTCTTCAATTTGCTATATAATGCAAAAAAAACCTTTTAAATAAAAGATATTTATTATTTACACATTAGTATTTATCATAAATTATTCATCTCTGTTAACTATATATTGTCGATTTCTAGTTAATAAAGTTTTTATCTATTTTCTGCAACTTTCGAATACCGTCAAATTTTCTTAACTACCGAAATTTGAAATAATGTATCACCAAACATTAAAATGTACAACTGTTTGAAATATTAAATATTTTTTCTGCAAAAAAGTATGTTTTACTATTAATATTATAACAGAGTTTCTTGCATTATAAATGAAAAATACTCAGCTTTAAAGGGTTTTTTTTTTTTTTTTTGCTGCATAATATTTGTGTTGCATAAATGAAATGCATTTCGCTATCACAGAAAAATTCTTAAAAAGCATTTTATGATTAAAAACAACTGCAATAGAAATATTTTATTCATATTTCGCTAGAAAAATTTCATCATACTATGAATCCAATTCAATCCATCTAGTGTTACGGAATTTTAAACTTCCAAACTTTATCAACAGATAGCGCCATGATCGATTTGAGGATCGTTAGAACAAATTTATTATCTGAGTTTCTTCTGATGAAAAATAGATGGCAGCACAATATTTACAAAACAGCTAATCAATCAAAATTTGCAAAATGAATTACTTTAACTATGCTTTTTAAAAAAAGAGAGAGATTTCTTACTGACATATCATTTTTAATTATAGAAAAAAATACTTACCCAAATGAACAACTAAAACTGCACAGCCGTCTTTGCATCTGTGTGGGAGGAAGCCAAATACTTTGTCTTTAATGACAGCGGACATGATATCATAATCAAAACCAGTGAAAATATCTTTGTTTTTGCTCTTGAAAGCCATGTGTTTCTTTAACAAACTTAATGCTTTGGGGATGTTGAATTTTCTTGCTCTAAGAAATTTTAGCAGGAAATCATCTGTAGTTCGGCAATCAAGATCTTTTTCGTCTGAAAAAGTAGTAAAAAATTTACATAACAAAATACAACAATATAAATAAAAAGAAATTAAAATCACTCTTTCACTTATGTAATTAAATACAGAACATATTTTTATGTCGTCAAAGAAAATTTGAGCAAAAGTGAGATGTAATTCTAATATTTTAAGAAACAAGAATTTAATATAATTTATAATACATAAAATATCTTACGAGAATTCAGAGATTGTTTTCTTATAGAATCGAAATTTAATTTCTATTATTTTGATGTCCATATTTTTGTTAAAAATATTTTTTAATTAAAACTATAGAAACGTGAGTATGTCTTTAATAATAGTTTCAATTTTTCATTGCTTTGGATTTCTTATTTTTTTAACAGATTTCATAATGCCTTATTGTTAAAATTCTGAAATCCAAAAAACAGTTTCTTGATTTTTTTGGTAGATGGCCTTCACTCACAGATTTAACATTTATTTTAAATTTATCAGTAAAATCGTACTCAATCTTTTTTTTTAATTAATTAGTTTGTGTGAAAAATTTTTTAAACAAATTCCTGTAAATTCATTTTTTTAAGTGCCGCCTATAAACAAAATACTCGAAGTTCATATCTGATGTATTTATATTAGAAAATATTTTCGTCAAAGACTGAGTAGTTTATATTAACTATTTTTATCTATATTTTCTAATCAATAATATAATTATTTATATTTATATTTTCCTATATTTTATCTATATTACCATGAAAATAGGCAGTGAGGAATGTCCGCCTCTCAAATTGCAGAACTCACATGTAACAATAAATTGGAGGATGTATTGATTTCAAAACAGCATCATTACAAATATTTTCTAAGTGAAATCAAATAAAAGAATGCAAAAAAAGTAGAATAAAGGATAAAAATTAAAATGCTGAACAAATTTTAAGGAGGCAATGAAGTTTGAAATAAGCAAAAATGGACGAAAACGGGCAATTTTATTTTTTTCGTTTTATCACCAACATATATATATTTATTCAACTAAAATAGAGTTATAAAAAGTATTGTTCAATAAAATAGCTATTTGTTGGGTGAAGAGGGAAAAAATGTATATCTTAATTTTCTTTCTCAAAATGATACTGTACTTAGATTTAAATATCTTTGAAATGTTCTAGGCGTCTTAATTTTTGAAGAAATTAAATGAAATTCATAATAAATATTTCTGTCAAACATTTTAAGAAAATGGGGCATGTATTTTATGTTTCGAGTTCTTTAGAAAGTTAAAATTTAATTTTAGTTCAGAAAACATAAACTTTCTTTGAAAATTCAATAAATTTATAAAAATATCTCTAAAAAATTAGCATTCATTTGGAATTAACAAAATCATACGAAGATTTGTTCCAAATAGATTTACAGTGGGTAATGAGGAAAAAATAATTTTAAAAATTAAAAATTAAGACGCTTAGAATATTTTTAAATTTTTTAAAATTATATGTCTTTTAATTTTTAAAAAATAATATTTTTTGTTTTAAAATGTTTTTTAGAAATTTGACTATTTATTTTAATACGTATGCAAAAAAAAGTCATCTTCCTGATTGAATAATTCCAAATAGTATTTAATAGAGTACACTGTACCTATAAGCCCTTCAATATTTACTTTAAGAAACATATTTTCGGTTCTAGAAAATTATATTTTTATGCCCCCAAAATATTGCATTTTTATTCAATATATTTTTCATTGCGTTGCATGAATTACTGACACTGCGTTGCATGACACTGAATTATAAAGATTATGAGCATAGCGATATTTGGAGAGCATAAAAAGTTTGAGGATTTCACAATTTAAATAATGTATATTATTTATATTGCAAAGATTATATATTAATTTCTTTAATCTGAGAGTTTTTAATTATTTTTTTTTCATTTTCTTGAAACAAAAATTTTTTAATTAAAAAAACCGAAATGCATTCTGATTATTATTGTTACAGTTTCCAAATTTGTTGATTGATGTAATTCAAGAATTCAAATCTTACTAAGAACGCATTCTCTGAGTTGTTGGAGGCCTGATCTTCTGCTTGCTTCGTTTTCGAAAAGTTCTGCTTCCGATTTCTTCTTGAATTCCTCAGGTATGGCATCAGCCAGGAAGGGATAAAGTCCGTCCTTTGGGATAATCATTTTGCTATAGATTTTTATCACGTTTTATCTAAAAAGACAAAAAAAAATGCTTAGACATTTTTACATATAAATTTTAAAACAAAAAATAAATTCAAGATTTCCCAATCTCCAAATTTTCATCTAAACAAGCCCATTCCACAAATTTTTAAACCTTTAATTACTTTATTTTTTTTTTACTATCTAATAAAATGTCCCCTTCTATTTTAGGAATAAATTCTTATTTTGATTCAAATGGAAATACATTAAATACTTGACTATTTTATGTGTTCGAAGTAATTTTAACATTATAATAATTATGAATGGTTTATCTTTTGCTTACAACTATCAAAATTCGACAAATCGATGCACATATGGCATTCTGGCAAAACAATTAAAGAGTTAAAAAGAAATAAATAATAAATGTAAAAATATGAAACAAAATTCTAAAATATAATATATAATATGATAATAAATATATAAATAGTTTATATTTATTACTATATGATAGAATGATAATAAATATAAATAGAGTTTAAACGAGCCATTCAAATGAAATTTGGTGTGAAATCTAGATTAATTATTCATAAATGGTTTTAAAATTAACGTATTGTAAAGTTGTAATTGATTTCATTGAAATGGTTATAAAATTATCAAATTTCTTAGTTGCAAAGTATATCTATGAAATAAAAAAATTTATGGAGGAAAAAGTTACGAGATGTTTGTTAGATAAGACATGGAATTTGAAATAATAAAATTTAGAACTATGGCTAAGATAAAAATTCCTATTTCAGATAATTGAAATATTTATTCATAAAGCTATTATTAATTAAAGAATTTTGAAGATATAAGACAAAATTGGATTTCTCAGAGTGGAGTAAAAAACAGAAAATTAAGAAGCTAACCAATAACAGAATAAAACAATAATTAATTAATTAATTTTAATAATTACTTACCTTACTTAAATTAAAAGCAGTTAATATAGAAAATTCTTCAAAAATTCAAACGACTATGTAAGTTAATGCAAACGAGAGTTTAAAAAATAATTCGATGCACGTGAAAATTTGATTTCTGGCAAGTGAACATACTGTCATAATTTAATGCATGAAACAAAACTAATATTTTATATATAAATAAAGAAGATAATAATCCACAAAAATGTAGATGGAAATAGTCTGAATAAAAGCAAAAATTATAAAATATGATCAGTGTGTATAAAGGAAAAACTATTTTTAAATCTTTATAAAGATCGATTTTTTTAGTCACGAATATTATTCGGTGTTTAATAATTATTGAACGAAAAAAATGTCTTCCATTCTTAATCATCGAGAAATATCTTATATAATTGCATAAAATTACTTATTGAATAAGCAAGGCTACGAAATTAGTAATTCGGTAAGTCTCTTATTAGCGTTTTCAATATTATTCCTTGGCATACATACGGAAAATCGAAATATAATCCAGTTTTCATTTATTTAAATGAAAGAATGTCAATTAAATACAGTAAAACAATTATAATCGTTATAATTTTCTTATTAGATATACAAATTAGTTATTTTATTTAATACATGATAAAATGATTAGAGATATTTGCTTGCCCTAGACTACAATTACTTTTGTTAATGACATATATTTTACAAATGGCCATGAGATATGAAGTAAATTAAAAAAAATTTCTTATAAAATTTTCTGTTTTTCGCAGAATAAATTTGAATAGTTAATGATACTACCTACAGAGATAATTTTCTTTAACTATTTCTGTAAGTTTAAACGTGATTATAATAATGTTCAGGTTAAGGCTTTTAATGTGGTAAACTGATGCTCAGAATTAGGTAAACTATTGTCCTCTAAAATACTTGAGCAACTTATGTCTGTGAAACTAAATCCACAAGTGAGATATCATATCACGAAATTAATATCATTAAATTAATCGCCTCAGATACCTTCAAAAGTTCAGGGACAGCAATACGTTTTTAGTCTTGAACTCGAATAACCTTCAAACTGAAAAGTATATTTTATAACTTGACTCATATTACTTATTTTTTACCTTCAACTAAGGAACATTGTTACTTCCACCAAAAGAAATTATTTTCTGTATTATTATTATACAGTTTGCAATTAGGTAGGCACGTTTACATACACCTTCTTGCGCGTAATTTGTGCCGTAAGATGATTCGTTTCGACATGTTGTGGTTATTAATTGCAATTGCAGCAACTTTCCTTTTCTAGTTAAAAATAGGGCAGTTATAAATTTAATTTACCAATATTTCTTCAAATGTCAATTAGAAGGGCGAGTGATATATTTTTAAATCTTGAATTTTGTATGTTATGGATTTCTTATATGCACTTTTATCTGTAAATACATGAAATTTAATTTTTTGTTTATTAGTTTCTAAAATTTGAATTGATACGATACATAGTGGAAACATCAATAAACATATTTATATTTCTTACATTTTGTATTTGAAATTTTTAAAATGATTGATTTATTTGAATCAAAAAGATAGTTTTTAATTGTTTAAGAATTAATGTCATTCTGGAAAACGATTTCTTTTAAAAAGTTCCAAAAAATAAGAAAGAATTATTATCAAAAATTTTCTAAAACGTTAATTTTACAGCTTTTTTTTCAAAAAATTTGTGTTTTTTTTAATTTTTGGCTGTTTTCAACTATTTTCTTAGCATAAAAAAAGTATACTCATTTTTTATTTCTAAAAGATAAGTAAAAACACACGTTATATAAACATCAATTAGCTTTAATAAAATTGTCTTATATATCAATTAGTCTGGGACGGTGATATACGTCGAAATTTTAAGTTTTGTAAGTTACCAATTACAAATAAGTATTTTTACCTTCACTTACATAAAAATCAATTTTTTCCGTTTTTTAAAAAATTTCTGATAAATTGAAACAATATAGAGCATCAACTAATATTTCATGTTAATAACTAAGATTTTATAAATGATTTATTTATAAAATCAGTGGTTGAATTGGTATTAAGATTTGATAAATTATCAATGATAGTTGAATTGATTTTTAAGATTTTATTAACTGTCGATAATGCTTGAATTGGTATTTACAATTTTATAAATTATCAATAATGGTTGAATTGATATTTAAATTTTTATAAACGATTGATTACTTTTAACTAAAAGGATAGTTTTGATTTAAAAATGTAGTTTAATTTGAATGCTAAATAATGCCTTATACCAAAAGGATGTTTTCTGCTACGTATAAGAAAAGATGCATTAAAAAAAATATTTTCAAAATTTTTCTTTAAAAAAGTAATAAGCAATTTTTTTTAAACAATTTATTATTTTATTTATTCAATTATTTATTTTGAGTGTTGAAAATTAATTAACACTATTTTCCTTGCTTAAAGGCGATATACTCGTTTTTAAATTTTAAAGAATTAGACAACAGAAAAAGGTAGTTACATGAAGTTTCTCAAATACCATTTACGTAATGCAAGATTTCCACGAAATGAGTAGGCTATAAAGGGTCGATGGTCTTTAATTTCCAAATCAAAGTTCTAAAAAACAACCAAAACAAACGCGTATCACATAAAAATTAGTTGCTGTGATCTAAAACCATTGCTTTAATGTGATACTGTTTGCATTTAATTATTGGAAAAATTCATCTTGAGATAGTATAACAGGAATTGCACTAATAGGTATATTTGTGCAAGCATTCTAGAAGTATTGTTAAGCTTGATGAAACACTTCTATTACTTTTCAAATAATATTGTAAAATCCATTTTAATGAATCGGATTTCATCAAGAATAATTATTCGTTCTTATTCATTCGATTTTGTAATTATTAAAATTTTAAAAAATGCAGCAGACCTTGCTTAACCTAATGTTGAAATCTTTACTTTTGTGTTCGAACGCAGTTCATAAATATGTTTAGAGAAAACTTTTACAGTTTACTTTTATAGGGTTCAGCTATTGATGCATTCATCATAGATTAAAATGCTATTTTTCTCAGTAAATCATATAATTGTTATTTAGAATGTTGGGTTTATTCTTTAATTAATAGAATTTCATCAAGAATGATTATTCATCTATATTTAACAAATCTCTTAAATGTAATGGTTTAAAAAAATATAATATCACAAATTTAAACAAATAAGAAACAATTACTTTTTTATTTAAGTTTAATCAATGAGTACGGAGAGTAATTAAAGAGTAATTGAAGTTATTTTTATAGAAGTTCTTTTTTTAATCCATTCATTATAGCTGAAAATAATATATCATTTTTTTATCATATAACTGTTATTAAGAGTTTTGGGTTTATCCTTTTATTTTATATGATTCTTTTCGTATTCTTCCGTCATTTATTAATTTTATGAGCCTCAAATTTTGCTTTCAAAATATCTTTTTTGTGTTCTGTAAAATCTTCACGAAATTACTGAAAAAAATTACACTTCTATAAAAAATAATGTATACTTAACACATCGTAATCATTTTTCAGGGAAATATTGTCAAAAGAAAGCGAATAAAGCATACATAAAATTCTATTGAAAATCTATCTAATCTATTGAATGACATTTTTAATCAAACAAAAAGTAATGAAATATAGTCAAAAAGAATCATATTTCTATATTTGAAACTACATGAAACACAAAATCTAGAAAAATCACAGAGAAAGACGTTACGAGAGGTTGACTGTTTTCCAGAAGTAGACATATATTGTATAATATTAAATAATGATCGCTATATTGTACAATGCTGTTAAATATTAAATAATATATATAAAATAATGTTGTAATATACTGCATAACATTCTGTATTACCCTACTTAATTAAAGAGCAGGAATTGAGATATGTTTAAAACTAGTAAATTATGACAAATTATTTTTCTAAGCAAAATTCATGAAAACTGAGGTTTATGTTTTTGGTAAAATTATCTTTCCATTATATATAACTTTAATAGTTAATATGCTCTATTAAAACATGATTGTTAGGAATCCATTTAAAAAATGGTGTTAATAGATATCGAAATTCAAAATACACTTTTCGCTTAAAGTTTCCATATTTTTCTAGAAATATTGAATCTTAACAGAACACCGAAACGTCATTTTTTTTTCCTACTTCTTAAACAATAGTGAGTGTTTTGAAACTTCCAATTAAGTTTTCCAAACACGCGAGTTTTAAGTCTGACACTTTCTCTTCTTTTATCATTTTTTAAATTGTGAAACGGAAGAGTTAATAATCTTACTTCCTGTAACGATTAATTTCAAAATCAGATTATGTTGCAATTTATTCTTTTTGCACCCTTTCCTGCGTCTCTTTCCAGAAGATTTCGCCCCTCCACCTTTGAATGATAAGTTTCGCAGACATCATGTCTCTTAAGCGAAATGAAAACATGCCGCAGATGTTTTTTACCTGTTTTGTAAAAGAAAAAGTTCAAAACATCGCCTCGTCTGAGAAACAAAAGTGTTCCCGTGACACGAAAAATTTTTTTTGGCGAGCTGAAGGAAGAACAGGAAGTGTTTAGGTTTAGGCGCACGTGACCATTGCTGCACGTGTCTGGACTACAGTTGGGTCTTTTCAGTATACCAACCGGCTGGTGTGTTTTGTTTTTGCTTAAATCGGATGCTCCCGCTAAATGGCGCATTTTGAAATTAGCGGATAAACAAGGGAATGGTGTATTCATATTTTCGGTGAGAAGGAATATTTGACAATTTGATCCTTTCGAAAGATTAACAATTAGGCACATTTTAGAATTAGCTTCATCAGATGGAAAAGGAAGCCGAATATTCGTATTATTTTCGGTGAGAGAGACTTCTTCTTGCATACAGCTTGACAATTTGATTCAATCGAGAAATTAACAACTAGGCACATTTTGAAACTAGTTCCTTCGTATAGAAAAGGAAACATAGTAATGTTATTTTCGGGGAGAGACACTGCTTGACAATTTGCTCCATCGGATGAAGAAGGGAACA
>JAPMOQ010028072.1:17165-34713 GCA_026543055.1 Argiope trifasciata | reverse complement strand
TCCATTCTAGAAATTAACAATTAGGCACTTTAGAACTAGATTCATCGAATGGTGAAGGAAACTGAGCATTCATATTATTTTCAGTGAGAGAGAAAATTTGACAATTTCATCAAGACAAGAGGTAAATAATTTGGCGAAGTTTGGAATTAGCTTCATTGGATGTAGTAGTGAAATGAGTATTCATGTTATTTTTGGTGAAAGGGAATGCTTGATAATTCGACCCATACGAGAGATAATCAATTAAGCACATTTCGAAACTAGCTCAATAGAAAAGAAAACCAGATTTCCATGCTTTTTTTGGTGAGATACAATGTTTGAATATTTAATTAATTTAAAAAGAGAGTAGTTTGATTTTGAAATCAGTTTTATTTGATAGGGAAGACGATGGAATATTTTCTATATTAGCGATGTTAGGTCTGTTTCTGTTTGATAGAATTTATTTAAAATCTGATGCTAGTCCATATTTTGTTGCAAAAACAATATGCTAAATCATACTTATCTTTTACTGCTTCAATCTACACTGCTCGCCTTCACACAAATAAACCTTATATGTCTTCTCTTATTTCTTAATTTGATAAGGATCTTCAGTTGTGTTTTATAGACAACCTATATAGTTTTATTCTTCAAGTTAATAGTGAATTCAGTTTATCTCCTCCACAAGCCACCGAAACAACTTATATCACATAAAAAGAATTTTGATTTAAAGGGATCGATCAAATGGCAAATTTCCAAAGCAGTTCAAATGTATGGAGGCATTTTCATTCTCGTCACTGAAACTTTTATTCACTTTCCACGATCAGATAACACAGTAATGTTTCATCCAATAAAAATACTTTCACAAAATGCGTTTGAACTTTAAATCTGATCTTTAATAATGCCATTCCTAAATACAATAACAAAGCATTAAATTCTATCATATTACTTCTAATTTAAAACTGAAAACAGGAATATAAAGAATATGAGGAAGAACACATGAAATCTTACTATGAAACTGTTAGTGCACTGCCCTTTGAAAAGAATAGAATGAGTTTCTGAATGAAACAAGGAAACTGACTGAAAAAAAAAGGAACAAAACCTTTTATTTGTATTCATAACATGTAATTATTTTACAGTTTGACCTTCTAGAAACATTAAGGAAATGAGAATTACACTTAAAATAATTCATATATGTTTATAAACATTCTCAATGATCAGTAACTTCCGAAAGATTAGGTTTAACATGTTTGTAATGGTAGAATCAAATTTCATTTTTGTTGCACCAAACATATTGTTCGCATTAAAGCTTAATGATAAAGTTATTCTGTATAAACTCTTTATAAGAGAAACAAAAGGTTGCATTCAAAAGAGAGCAAATGGTTTAATCATTCCGAAGTTCGCTTATCTCTGTCAGCGATTACTGAATTGAATATAGTTTTTATATTCATTATATTCAAAAATTAAAAGAAGTGTAAACAATAAACATGCATATTTATGATATCTAATCCGCCTTCATTGTGAAAAAACAACTCTAATCGTATGCCCGATTCAACAAAATTTATCTATTGTTAATAAGAAATTGGATTTCTCAGCAGAATAAAGTCCATTATACATGTTAAATGTTAGTGTGATGTTACGCTATAAATGTAGAACTTCTGTGCAACATTTCTAAGAAATATTTTTAAAAATTAAAATGCATTGAATAAATTGTTTTAGTTCAAATATCCTCCAATACTATTTTTAAAAATTAAATTTAGAAATGCTAATTCTATTCAAGTTCAGTGCAATTAAAAAGTTACTGTAATAATTTTGTATTTTACAATGAGTTACATTTTATACTAATTAAAGGGTTTTAATAAATTTTGAGATATAAAAGTGAATAGAAATTTTTTATAAAATATTCAAGTACATTACTGAAAAATTACAAAAATATAGATGTTTCCAGTTTTTATAAAATGCGTTCATTATAATTTATCGAAATCAGTCATATAGATTTTTTGGATTTTAAATACCTTTTGCTTATTTAGATATCTACTTTTGCATTTCCTTATTTTATAAATGTTTATAACTGAATGGCTATTGCAAAGCAACATTAACAAATTTTTTGGAATATTTATCACACAATATAGATTAAAATATTTTAATTTGATAATTTGATAAATTATAAAATTAATCAGTACAGTTTCTGAAAATGTGTTCAGTTATTATTTTAAAATGGGATTTATTAACACAAGCAAAACATCTGAATAATATTAGAAAAAGTTTGTTGCATTTTATACTGTTTTTTAAAATCAGTAAAATTAATTTTTTGATACGCATTTTTTACTATCTCATTATACCAAATCATTTAAAAATATTTTCATATTTCCTAGAATGAATACTACCACATTAATTTTTTAAGTAAATTTGAATTTTCTTAAGTGAATTAAGAGCATTTTCTAATACTCTTTTTCTTATTTAAAGCTTAACAAATTTTTTCATAATTAATAGAAATTTCAAATAACATATGAAGAAATGAGTTTACATTTTTTTTAAAAACATATTAATGACTACTATAAAAATATAAAAACATAGCATTTACGTAAAAAAGTCATTCTTTATTCTAATAATAAATATATTTAATTTCTGGAAAGAAAAAAAATTTGAATACTCAAAAAAAATTTGATGCTTAAAATTTTTAAACTTTAAACCGTCTTATAAAAATCAAAGTTTCCAAATTAATAGCGGAAAAAAATCATGCAGTTGCAATTTTACATATATTCTATCAATTTGTATTTGATATTATAATATTTTTGTGAAATGAATTCATCTGAAATCACAGCGAAATCAAAGAAAACTCATAAGCGCACTTACCTAAAACAAATACAAGAAACGAAACTCAAATACAACCGGTGAAGTTTGTTATTGTCCTCAAAATTGTGGTATCATTTGTAAAATGACGAGACGATATTATACGAGCTTAGCAAGCGGTTCGTATAAGCCAGTGAGATCTTAATCCAAAGTGCTTAAAACATAACCTAGGCTAATCGGTGAAATGTATACCGTTCTACGATTTCCGCACGAGCTTTTTATTTATAAAAGAAGGCCGACCACGAGGGAAAAACTAGTTTTGGAGGATCAACAAGTAAAAAAAAAAGAAATCAACGCCTTGTATTTTTCAGTGACGTCAAAGCCGAAGGTTAGATGAGTACAACATAATTTCTGTAGGGTCTTTTTGTAAGGGATCGGGTTGTAAGGCTATGTGCGTGACCTTGAAAGGACCTGATGAACACATTATTTCCTGTTTTCATTCAGAAGACAGGAATTTTTTGATAAAAATCTTATTATTCGGCGCTGAAGTTATCATTAAGTGAATATAGAAGGCTTTGAATCATAATGATCCACCGATATAAAATTATGATTTATGGCAAATATGACATCTGATTGATATACAAAATTTTATCATATGATTATAAAATTAAGGGAAGAAGTTACATTGTGTGTGGGTATGAAGGAAAAACAAGTTAATTTTTTATGTAGGTAATATTAGTAACGTAGAAATAATCTAATATTATCATTTGCGATATTACCAGAAAAAGATTTTAATATTATTTATGAGAAATGAAGGAAGCTATGAATAACTGAATTTTAAAAAAAATTTAATTCGTTCGTAATTTTATTAAATTTCTCTGTGAATTATATTTTTAGAGCTTTAGTTACATGTGAGATAAAAACTAATCTTCCCAATTCAG
Source organism: Argiope trifasciata (assembly GCA_026543055.1). NCBI lineage: Eukaryota > Metazoa > Arthropoda > Arachnida > Araneae > Araneidae > Argiope > Argiope trifasciata. The sequence continues at coordinate 31,006 of JAPMOQ010028072.1, read as the reverse complement.
ATCTTATTTTGTTGAATTTAATGGGCACATAATAAACATTTGTTCTAAAATTTTATTACCATCAATATTAATAAATGATTTCATTTCATTTCATACATTTATTATTCATTTTTTAAAGTATCTTATTTTGATGTACAAAGGAGCTTTATATATAAAACGTGATTTCAAAAGAGAGATGAGAGGATAAATACATTTTTAAATATAATATTTCCTCATAATTTTACGATATTTTACTCAATCATAAAATTATAAGCTCCTTATAAGTTTAAGAAAAATTTCATAAACTTTTAAGGAACAGGAAATTTCAAATGAATGAAATAATAATTAAACGTCAAAATGCAGTATAATTATTTTAAAAATGGCAAACAATGGAATGAAATACATTATTAAAATTCAAAAGTTCATCAAATTAAAATTGGTTCTGAAATTGGTTCAGAAATTGAAAGATGTAAAATATTTGTCAAACTTTACTTATTTTTAAAATTATTCCAATCTCAATAGCAATGATGCGATGTTAGAAAAATAGCAATAAAATCTAAGAATTAAATTATAAATTACATTATAAATATAATTAAGCAAATCTGTAAGACGAACACAAACAAAATTTTGTCGGAAAATTTCGTAAGGAAAAGCAGAGAAATTTTTTTGACATCGTTTTCAAAAATTTATTTATATTTCAATCTAAACAATAATGTAGGAGTAACGAGCTTTGGAATTGTGCATAGAAAACGATAATTGGAAAATAAAAAAATAAAAAAGAACTACGAAAGCATGATATATCAAAATAAATTTTAATTGGAACGTTAGCGGAAGGGATGTTTATAAGTTCCGAAGAATAGGTAACTCAAATAAAGAAAATAATAAACAAAAAAAAAATAAGATTATATATTCAGATTTTTTAAGTTTAAAAATAAAACAGGCACTGGAGCCATTAAAAAGAATATCAAGGTACAAAAATAATTAAAAATTAACTATTCGAAATTTCGTACCTGAACAGTATTTGACTTTTCAAATCAAGGCTTGCTACGTGAATTTTAAAGGATCAAATTGAAACTCTGTTCAAACTAAATTATGAGTTCTGACTCTCCCTTTTATACTAGTAGAAATCTATTATCAGCACAAAAATGACCTTCTATAGCATAGGTCGCTATGTCCGAATAACTTGATCATCGGAAACTTTTTTGATAAATAATTCGGTAAATAAAACACACGATAAACAAATTTTTGTGGGTATTTTTCACTCCGGATAATCGAACTGACCCCCGTATCTCCCCCTTGCAAACGTGCTGTTCGTACCAAACTAGATAGAGTTCACGCTAAGGTTACCGTTTAGCCATTGATATCAGTAACTGCGCAAACCTAGTTCGCACGTACGCCTTTGTTGGTACGGATTTCCCAAACTGATTAGTAATTTGAAATACTGAAGAGTAAATATTTCTTCCAAACAGTTCATTGATTTAGAAAGTGCCTTTTACAACGTGACAGAACAAATATTCGATGTTGTTTGTTGGGTAAATACCGAATACCTCAGACAAACAGGCTGCAAACTGCAGACAACAGTTTGCAAAGAAAACTTTTGTGTTTATTATTAAAATAAGTTGCTACACGCAATTTTGAATACCTCATGCAAGAAGTAGAATAGCTAAAGAAAATGCAATAATAATAAGTATATATATGCATGAGTGTAGGGATATTTTAAATTTCAATTTAATCCTAATTAATTTCCAAAATTATATTTTAACTATAATTCTTTCTTTGCACCAATTATATTTATTACTGCAAAGAAAACTTTTGTTTTTATTATTGAAAGAAGTCGCTGCAAGCAATTTTGACTATCTCATGCAAAAATAGCTTGAGAAAATGCAGTAATAATAAGAATATATATATACTAGTTATTACCCGCGACTCTTTCCGCGTGGAAATTTTGATGTATATGTACGAAAAACTATTAAATAAAGAAAAATTTAAAAAATTAACCTAACCTAAAAACGATACATTCAAAAATAAAAGCATATTCGAAAAAATATAAAAACAAAAATATAATTTAATAACCAAAACACAAAACAAATGTAAAAGCAATTTATTTACATTGTTACATTGCATTGTACAATTTATTTACTTTCTATTATTTTACATTTAATTAAACAAAACATCAAATCAAGTCCGGTCAAATCCATTTTATTTATTGATCGAGATTGAGATAGCTATAACAGTATTATACGCATAATTTTTAATGTGTGTGTGTGTGTCTGCAGTAAATATGCTTTTAAAAATAATTAGTCTTAATTCATAATTTTTATCTTAATTTAACCCACATTAATTTCATTCTGAAATATTGTATTCTCTAATCCATTTCGGCCTTTTTTATTTAATTAATGCTATACGCTCTCAATAAAAAGGCTTGCTTTTGCAATTTCTCACTCTCTCTGAGTGACCAGAAAAACATCCCTAATGCTTAAAGCATTGTTTTAAAGATACCTACAATTTCCTTACCTAAATCGACACTTATCGATGAAATCCCTACCAGAATCTCATAATATAAAATCACTGCCAGAAAAAATCAGTCTCTTTTGCTCTTGTACTGCAATGTAGACTGATTTATTTCTTATCACTTACTCTTCGAGCATAATGTGACTCCAAAAATGGAATAAATCGAATTTGAAAATCCAAAAGTGCTGTTCCTTCGGATTCGCAACTGCTGAGAAATATGTTTAAACTTTATCTATCGATATTTTGATGAATATCTACAATAGCCTTGAACAGCATCAAATTAAACCATTTAGAGGCCCGTAAAATATATTTCGGCGTCTCCCCGAGTTACTTCACTAGATCAAATATTCTGAATGTTTCAGTTTAATAAATTCAAGTAGTTTTTAAGTAAAATATAATAATTCCCTGATTTTGCACAAAATGCAAACTTAATTTCATACAAAAATACCTTTTAAATGCCTTTTGACTTATAAAACAGTCGTCTAATTGAAAAAAAAAAATGTAATTTTCACATAAAAAAGAAAGTATAAATCTTTAACTTATAAATTAAAATTTAAGTGACACCTGATTTTAATTTTAATAGTTTCAAATGTGTTGCCAGCTTGGATAATAAAGTTATTTTTTTCACTCCGAGCATCCATTCCAATTAAAGAAATGTTTGTAGAAGGATATACATGTATATACCTTTTTTTTTTCGATTTGAAATATATTTCAAATTTAAATCATATATTGGGTAAGGAAAACGGCATGTTTCATGGTATTCATTTTTTATCAGGTTTGCAACGATAAAAAATAGTTATCAATTCATTGATAAATGTTCTCTGACATAGGAGTCGATTTCTTTAATAAACAAGAAAGAATTAAAAATATTACATTACATTTGGGTTCAAATCTTACATCTAATGTTCCTAAACTGAAAAAAAAGCTTCCATTTTTTATAGGGGAGAGGATGGGTGTTCTTTTTTAAGGTATTTCCAACTTTTCTTTCTATTAAAATGAAATAAAGAACTTTTCCCATTGAAGACGCGCGGACATCGGTTGAAATTTCTCATGGTCGCTTAGCCGTTGACTTTTTCTAGAAGTTTTTCTATGATTGAAAATTCGCCACAAATCCTTCCTAATGTTTGACGTTTACCATAATTAGGTAATCATAATTGGGTAAATTATCCTAACCCAGTTAGCTGAAACTATGAGAAACATCAATTTTGTGTTTAGGAAAGCTATAAATGTTTTCAAAGAGTATTTAAATTTATATATGAATTGAATTTGTAATGGAAAGAATTTAATAAGTAAACAAAAAAGAGAGGAAATTGAAAATGATAGAAAATGCTATCATAGTAAGATAAGAAAAGTATTAATAACTTTCACAATATCACATAATAATAGTTTAAATACAGCTTTATAAATATTTATAAACACAATGTTAAAGTTCTTATATTAGGATTAAATTTTTTAAATTAATATAAAGCGAGTTGAATAAATCTAAAAATGTTGAGGTGTAAAATGTTTTTACTATATTGCAATCCTCTTCCTTTTTTTAAATAAAATAATTAATTTAATTACGGATGTTAAATTGTTGGCTATATTTACCCTTTAACGGGGGCAAGCAATTTTCTTTCAAAATTTATATTTCACACTATAATTTGAGGGAAAAAACACATTTATAACAAAAAAAAGAAGGATTTTTTTTAAATTTTGTTTTTGTGACTGTTGTTAATAACAATGATGGTAACATATTACCACTTCCCAATACAAGCAGTGATATTTTATAAAATTTTTCCAATAGAAAAATTATGATATACAAATAATTTCACAAATAAATATACATTTTTGTAAGACTATTTATTATCAGTTATTTCAAAATTATAACATAAAATAAGTGATAGGAAAACTAAACACAATGAAAATTGCAAAAGGCATTTTTAATAAATTATTCTGTTGAAACAGCATAAAAAAAAGAGTTGCATACAATGAAGCATTGATGAGCATTGTCCTTTCTGATTAGCAAAATGTAAATGTTTCTGGTGGCAAAAACAATGTTTGCAAAATATTTTAAGTGGTAGTAAGACGCAGATAGGGCCGATAAAGAAGAGAGAATGGAAATCTTATATAGCAGAATCTTATGTATAAAGCATATTCCAAATAACACAGCTTGCCTTGCAAAGTCCGTCGCAACGGTTTTTGTTTTTCTTGAAGATGTAGTGATTGTGCCCTTTAACATAACTATTTAAACAAAGCATTCTAGAAGAAATATAACTTTTTCTACAGTGAAAATATCGAGGATTTTTTTAAATATTGCAGCTGATTTGCATTTAATTTTTTGCTATCGTTTTACAAAGCAGACATTTTTGTAAGCTATCTGAAACATGCCATAAACAACACAATCAATTTTTTAAAAGTTATTTTAGAAATCCCAGAAGAATATATTTTGTAGCATGATTCATATCATATTATTGCTCGATATTTCTACCAATAATAAAGATAGGTCTGTGTGTGTGTGCTGAGACTTGATAGGAAAAACCTAGCCCATATAGGCTATCTTCTTTAGAATAGCATTCAACTAATAAGACGGCTTAACTTATACTGGCCATCACCACTGAGAAGGCGTTTGACTTTTAAGGAACGCTCCTCAAAGACTCCTGCCGTTTGGAAAGCGTTTGACCATTAAAGAAGATTTAGCCCACACAGGTCCTTACCATCAAGAAAGCATTTGACCACTCAAAAAGATTTTGCCCACACAGGTCCTCACCGTTAAGAAAGCATTTGACTATCAAAGGAGGCTTAGCTCATACAGGTCCTCACAGTTGATAAAGCTGAGATTATAAAAGATTTATTCCACACAAGCCCTCAATATTTAGAAAGTGTGTGACCTATTAAAGAGGCTATGAACTTACATCTTAAGTATTTAAACACTGGATAGATTATTAGGGAAATTGAGCCTCAAATCAATGGCTTTGCGATTTCAAAGCTGAGACCTTATACACAAGCTATTTTGACTTCTTTGGAATTTACGAATAAATTATATTAAAAAAAGAATCAGCAATAATCAATGAATCCGGCAATTGGAAGCATATTCATTAAAATAACAGTATCAGAATCTAAACTCAGTGAATTTTGCAGAAGCTTCTACATGAATTTTCAACAGTGCACGAACAGACGAATATTTTAACAACATAATAACTGTTAATTGAAGAATTCTATTGACATAAAATAGCATCAATTGACGCTTAAAAAACCATATAGTGATCTGAATATGAAGCATCAACTTAAAATAGGTCACATAGTGATTTAAGAATAGCCATAACAATTAATACGATAATTTAGCTATTTATGTTATTTTTTTGTTGATATATTAGTTGAAATGCATTTTACGACAACAGGAAAATTTATATCATTTTGTTTACTAGATAATGAGAATCATTCTTAGCAAAAACATTAATGAAAACAAAAGGTTCCGATTCTTTATTCTAGCTGAAATTATTAGAAAGAAACAATCAAATTGATTACTAAGATAATGAGAATCATTCTTAGCAAAAACATTAATAAAAACACAAGGTCCCGATTGTTTATTCTAGCTGCAATTTTTAGAAACAAACAATCAAATTCTTTTGTTTATCATTTATCTCAAAGATTGTTGAATTTATCACGACTGAGTCTCATTTACCGTTACTTAGATATTTAGATAATTCTAGAAATCCATTCATCAATCTCAAAATATTCCATCAATAATTTCCTGAAACATTTATGAAGAAAAAGTATCATTGAAAGTTTTCGGATTAGCGAATATATTCGAAAGAAAAGTTTTGGCAAACCTGTTTGTTATCATAGGCAAATAAGCATTGCTTATGTCTCTGCACAAACAAAATAATATTTGCAAAAACGCTAAGTGTTGAATCGATAATGAATCGATACATTATAATGAATTCTTCATTACACACAAAAATGCTGAAATTATTTTTCACAAATTTTGTGAATTTCAAATAGTTAAATATAAGATAATAATTAATTTTCATAATAATGGTTAGTTTTAAATAGTTATTTTTTAAATTACCTAACATTTTTCTACTAATTTTTAAACCTTAAAATACTATGACAAAAAAATTAATCATGTATAGAGTATTTTTATATCTACTTATACTTGAAAAAATTACAAGCTATGCAATGTCTAATATTTATAGATTCTGATAGAACAAGTGAAGACGAGTATTTTGATGCATAACATGTGAGGTACCCAATTATAGCATCGAAGTCTAATTACAGGAAAAACGTTAATTACGAATTCGGCAGTTATGATGCATACGAGAATTGTTCAACATGGAATCCCCTACTGTGGTCACCACAACATAAACGGCGACAATCAAAACTACGTACGAATAATAAGCTATTACCGCTTTGTGCAAGATGATGCTAGACCACATCGCATTCAGCGAAATTTCGAAGTCTTAGTACAACATTCTCCCCGGAAGTCTTAGTACAACATTATAGAGTGGCCACTTTACTCCCCGGATTTTTACCAGTGCGGCTATTTTCAAGGAGCCATTTGAAAGCTAAAGTGTATTCCACATAGCGCTCAACATTGGGCGACTTGAAAGCAGAAATTGAAACCGAGGTCAAGAAAATTGGTGTACTTTTTGCAGAAAACATTTGTAAATTCGATTCTAGACTTCCTCAGATTATTTGTGCCGGGATCTTGGCTTAGGGATAGCGTGTCTTCCGAGTGTTCTGGGAGTCCCGGTTAGGGCATGGTTGTTATTCTGTATTCTATCTGTGAATAGTGTGAATGTGCCCCCCTGTAAGAAGGTTATACAAGCAAATGTGAAGCATGAAGTAGCTAAGTCGTACTCTTGGCCCTAGTTGGCGCTACTGAAAAACAAAGGCCGCACATTTTGGCTTAAAATCGCTGACATAGATCAGCGGCATTGTCATTTACAAGTGCGATTGGAAACAACATGTTATTTGTTCGAACGGTTCGACATTTTGAAAATCTGTTGAATTGAAAGTTCTAAATAAACGATTTTCACTTTTTTTTCATTACTTGAAATTTTCATAACACAAGCTTCTCGCATTAATTTGACTATGGCGCTATATTCGGGCACCCCACTTGTTATTTATCAGAATTGACGTCTTGACATTTTCTATCCAATATCTATAATTATTAGAAGCGGCACACCTTGTGGATATCCCGTATTATCATATGATTTGTAATTCTTTAGTTTTTTTTTTATCATTGCTCCTTAAAATTATTCTAAATCCTACGTCCTACCGCTTATCTCACCCATTATCTGGGTTTACCGGATTTCTGTGAAATCGATGCTCATGCAGAATTATTATCAACTCATATTATAAATAATAACTCATATAGATGAATTTTTAATAGAACTTTAAAAAGTCCAGACACGGCAAATCATGTTGATAAGCTTGTCTATCGCTGAGTCTTTGTTTGGGCATCATTGTTCCCTACTTTGTGATCTATCTGTGAGGTGTGTGAAGGTACCTTTGTAAAAAAGGGTTGTGCAAGCGAGTATGTGAATATCATCTTCATATGAGTTAGAATCAGATTTCTGCCCCCGGGTCTCAAAGGAATCTATCTTCAGAAACCACTGCACAAAGTCGTCTTAAATCGCGACAGAACATACTAATTCATTTACTTTACTTTATATTCAAGATGTTTTACTGTTTTTGGTGTTAGTTTTTAAATGAACGTGAAGATTTCTTAATTATCTTATGGTTATATAAAATGAAACATGTGCATTAATGTTTTTCCTAACATTTATATTTGTTTTGCAGACATTTCTGAGAAATCGATGCTCTTGTAGAATTATTCTCAATACATATTATAATTAATAACTCATATAGAGGAATTTTAAATAGAACTTTAAAAAGTTCATACACGGCAAATCATGTTGATATACTTGTCTATCGCTGAAACCATTATTAAAATGAAACGCTAGTCACCATAGCTTATATCGACATTATAAATAATATGATTTTCTCTGGTTATCTGCACTTAATACATCACTTATAAAAGTTTTTACGAAAAACATTTCTAACGTCTTATGTATAATTTCGGTATTTTTTATAGGTAAAGCTCACATCAGGATAATATAACCTTGCTCAATAAGAAAACGCAAAGATCAAATTTTTTTTTTTCCTTTTCTTTTATCCATATGCCACGCATAATTTATTAAAGCATTTTGCATAATAATGCATTATTTTCTAGAAAAAAAAATGTATGTAAAATTCGAAAATTATATTTGACAAGTAATTTTAAGCAACAGAGAATCTTCCAAATTATTTTATTAACAGAAAATTCGAGCATTTTTGTAATTTGAAGATTCTAAGACTAAATTTGCTTTATTCTCAGTAACGTCACAAACTTGCTTGACAGCTTGAATAGACGTTAGAAAGTTTAAATTTTATGTCCTCATATTGTGATTTAATTCTCTTTAATCACATGACTTCGATAAAAAAAATATTCATCAAGAATATTCTGATAATTCAAATGTTCTTGATCATTTGTCCTTATAATGATCTGTTGGATTCTTTTAAGTGATCAGACGCGCATCACTCAAAAACGAAGAAAGACGTCACTTCGTTAAATATGAAGTTATTTCCAAACGCAATTTTTTTCTTCTGAACATCATATTGTTTTCCTTTTCGATTTTTAGTATTAACTATTTTTAGTATTAAGAAAGCCGTCACTTCGTTAATGAAGTTATTTTGAAAAGGTGTGTTTTTTTTTCGAAGATGACTTTGTTTCGCTTTTTGACTTATATTATTAATTATTTTTAGTATTGAGAAAGCCATCACTTTGGTAAGTATAAAGTAATTTAAAAGCGTGGGTTTTTTTGGGTTTTTTTTTTTTAAGATCGCATTGTTTCTCTTTTTGATTTTTAGTATTAACTATTTTTAGTATTTCGATTTTTAATATTAAAATGCCATCACTTCGTTAAATATGAAATTATTAACAAGTGTAATTTTTAAAGATGAAATTGGCTGTCATTTTGATATTTAGTATTAACTCAAAATACAAAATATTTTAAAGATATTATAATAAAATTTTGAAAAACTTAAGTTCCTGATAATACTAGATATGTGTTTTTTTTTCAACAAATATCAATAGTTTGAGATGATAAAAATATCAATGCTCGTTGTGGGTGTTTAGATTTTGCCTAAATGTGTTTATGAAGACCTATTGTTGCATTATACAATTCATTAACATTCATAATAAGTAAGCATTTGTAGTAAAACAAAATAAGTAAAATAAAATAAATAAGTTTCTTGAAGAAAAAAATAAGTAAAGGGGTTGTTTTAATATAAACAATGATTAAAATATAAAGTTTTAAAATCAAATGATATATTTTAATTTTTTGTTTTTGCTAAAAATTATTTTTAAGAACACTGATTAGTTTGAGAAGAGATTGTTGTCAATACTCACTGAGATTTGTTAAATTATTTCGTAAAAACTACTGTGCAGTTCTGTATGTCGTTAATCAAGATTAACAACATTTAAATTCTTTGAGCATCAGGAATAATGTAGAATTGAAAATAGAATAAATAAGAGTGTTATTTTATTGTTATTAATACATTAAACATATAGTTTTTTTTTAATTTTTGTTATTGTTGAAAATTATTTTTAAGAACACTGAAGAATTTGAGAAAAGATAGTTATCAATGCTATATAGAAGATATGTTATATTTTTCCGAACGCTGCTGTGAAAAGATTGCTATTAATGCTGTAGGAGATATATTTTTCCGAAAGCTGCTTCCTAATTCTATCTGTTATAGAATAAACTTAAGTCAGAAGAATAAGTCAGAATAAATAAATACATTAAAATAAAAATTTTGAAGTTCGAATAAAATATTTCAATTGTTGATATGCTCGAAGGTATTTTAATTTCATAACATATAAGTGAGAAGAAAAAGACTGTTTTGAAATCCATGACTATCAATAAAAGATTTTTAGATTTTCATGACTACCTTTTGTAACAATCCGAAATATACAAAGCATGAATTAACATTTCAGGAAAGAAAATTGGAATATTATAAAAAATCCTTCGATATTTTTATCCTTCCTCCAATGCCATGTTTAACAGAAAAATAAAAAAATTAATTTGAAGAATTAAACTTATGTCTATAATGATAATGTTTATACAATTAGATCTAGTAAGTATTCAAAAGATTCTTTTAAAAACTAGTTACAATGTAAAACGTTGTAGTAACGAATTCTACTAAAGTGGTGTAATTTTACATAATAGTGGCATTGTTTTTCGTTTGGCGACGTTTTGGTACTTCGTTTTACAGTTTTTTTTTATTTAGTAGCCAAATTCAAAAGTATATATATCATACATACCTCTTAAGATAAAAAGTAATTTTATCAAAACAGTAGGAGACTTCAAGGTTATAGACACTCTTGCATTCAAGTATAAAACAGAAATATTATTTCTACAGTACTGACATAAATTACCAATTATAATTCCTGAATTTGAAATTTCGTAGAATTTGAGCCATTCGTTTTAATTTAAGTTGCTAGAAGTCATTCAAATACAAGTTAGCAGTCATAATTACTTGTAGTCATTATACACATTATAGAAAGATTAAGAATGTTGTGAAAGCTCTTGGAAGAAAACTCATTCGGTTTCTAAGAAATTTCATATTTTTAAATTTCAAATTTAATTGGAACTTAGTAAATTCTTTTAATTTGGATAAACATTTAGCAACTAAGACAAAAAAAATTTCATCTGTAAAACAATGAATTTAAAAAGAAAATGGGTGGTTACCACAAGACTTTACTTCATATACTTTCTAATAGATGTGTTATCTCAGAGAACGTCTTGCATAGAAATGGTGTTCATTGGTTACGAAATATTAAGTTTGGTGTAAATTACTGTAATTTACTAATTTTTTTACTTACTTATTTTATTCATTTACTTACTTTTTTTTTCTTACTTATTTCTTTACTTACTTATTTTATTTATTTACGTACGTATTTTTTTACTTACTTATTTTATCCATTTACTTAATTATTTTTTATTGAATGTACTATATAATCCGAACAAAGTTTTCTGGAAATTAATCCCTGAAATGCATTTGATTTTATCTGAAAATCGAATTCAAATTTTGAACGCTATTTTTTGCAACCTATTGAAACAAAAATATAACCCAGAATTGAATTTGTAGTTACAAAATCCCACACAAAAGTTGATATATTTAAGGCATCACGTTTTTGAGCTGTCGTATTTACATGTTTCTGAAAGAAAATTTTACCAGGAAGTCAATTTTTTATTAGATTTGTCTCAAAAACTGATAGATATCTATATTATAGATAGAATCTGTGTAATCTATCATGTTACAGATAGAATCTGAGTACCTCATTTTATCTATCTATCTATCTTTGTTTTGTAATTACTTTGTTCACTTACATTCGAACAGCTGATTAGACAGACTTCCTCTAAATAGATTTTACTCAAAATTTGATAAAAACATACTCATTTTGTGTAAAGATAGTATACCAAATTTTATCCGTCTGTCTTAAAATGTTTCCGAGTTCAGGTAACCGACTACGTTAAAAAAATTTCTAACTTTTCTTTTCCCAAAACAATTTATCTTTTCTAAGAAAATGAAGGCCTGACCTATCATCCAGTTCCACATATTTTTCAACTAATGTTTGTTTTTAGCTTCAATTTTCTCAAAACGTTAGTTTTCATAAAAATTACGTACCGTTAACATAATATCCCCAAAACTAATTGAGGCACTTACATAAAAATTTCAAAGCGTATTTTAAATAATAAGGATAATGAAATGAACCAAAGATTTTATTATTAGTGAAAAAAAATTCATTTATAAGTGTTTTTAGAAAAATTAAGTTGTAAATTTATGGTGAAAATGCATATATGCGCATATTTTTACCCATAACTTCTTTGCATCCCAAATATTTTCTTAGATTTTTGCTCATTTCATTCATCATTGTATTTTATAACTTGGGTACAAAGAAAAATAGGATTACTGTTGTACATTTTTTTGTATAGTGTAAACGGTTTTGGTTAAATTTCGTTAAAATTTAATACAAATTTTCCCATTTCTCCAAATATATTATATTTTCAAATAATTGTTTTTGTATTTATAGTGTTTATTATTGACAATACAGATAAATACCATAAATAGTTTCTAAAAAATCCAATTTTTCAAGAATTTTTCTTCGAACGTAGTCGGATAACATAACTTTGTCACAAACAGACAGACAAATATAGCTACAAAAAGGTGATTTAAGATATCAAGGAGATGTAAAACAAGATTCATCAATATCTCGTGTTCGAATTTTTAGAAGGATTCGAAATCGAATAATTAGAATATTTCCTCTATACTTCATATGCGAGAAAATAAAATAAAAAACACTCTATTAAATGAAAAAAGTCTCTTTTTGAAAGGCAATTTTTTGTTATCGAAAATCTGTATTATACCTTCGTATGGTTGTCAAATTAGATACTAAATTATTGTGAAATTATAAACTTAAAAGAAATTAATTTTGAAGCATTTTTTCGATGCCATTTATGCTTAAAACAGTTTGAAAAACAGAATTTTCTAAAATGAAATGTTCATTTTCTTTTCTATTTTGAGAGTAATTAGTTTCTCCTAATATGATATATCATTGATATATTCAAACAAAGAAACTGTATACTAGTTTTAAAAAATTTTTTCAATAAAAAAAGCCAAAAGTCGATAATTTTGATTAAAACTCTTTTATTTTTCGAAACTAATTTTAATACTGCATTCAGCACTATTTAACTGAACGTAATAACTTCAAGGAGAATTGCCCATACTTTCAGACGAAGAAATTTATTTCATACAGAGTTAATTTTATTTAAATTATATTATTTAATTTAATGATTGTAGAACTCAACATTCCTACAAATTTTATTTATGTTTTACAAAAAAAAAAGTTTTAAAGCCATCTGTAATAATTGTTTAGTTAAAATGAAGAGGGATTTTTTCACACCCATATTAGGAATGGCTCTGCAAATCAACATTAAACATTCACATACATTTATATTGTATATGAATTTATGCATATAATTTTTATAATAAACATTACAAATGTATAATATTCCGCATCTTCAAAAAGAGCTATCAAGTTCCAAGGATTAAAACAAATATAATTTGGAAAATAAGGCTTCAATGGCTTAAAACAATCATAATTTGGAATATCGACCTTCTAAGGGTTAAAACAAATATAATTTGGAAAATCTGGATTCTAAGGGTTTAAACAAATTTAATTTGAAAAAACAGGCTTCAATGGCTTAAAATAAATATAATTTGGAAAATCTGAATTCTTAGGGTTTAAACAAATATAA
>JAPMOQ010028068.1:0-10961 GCA_026543055.1 Argiope trifasciata | reverse complement strand
AATCATAAAATTATTAAAACAATCAAAACACATTTCTTGAACAACAAAATTAAAACGAAACCAAATAGGTCGAAATCGAAATTAAAACTCAATTCAGAATTAAACGCTAAAAGTTCACAAAATGAAAGGTAAATGAATAAGAGCCAATTAATGAAACAAATCCACAATACTATATTCAAAGAATTATTTAAACGAAACAGAAACAGAAGTAACTTCGGAAACGAAACCAAAACCGGAATCGAAACTAAAAAATCATTACTGATTAAACAAGTTTTAAGAATTAAAATGTTTTTAAATCAATCATTGTATTTAGAGAGCGCAAATGCATCTACAACTAAAATACAAATGAATATAAATTAATTAACAAAATAAGACAACCGAGTCAAAATAATCAATAGAAAAAAATAGTCAATAGAAAAGGAATCCGGCCTGAAAACTTCGTCAGGAGCCACTTTCAAGCAAGGATTCCTAATAAGGGATTTTTTCTGTGAGGCATCGATGGACAATGGTCAAAAGTATTGACACCTCGTGGCCCGAAAATCCCCCGAATATATATATATATATATATATATTCATATATATTCACAACAGCATCTATGTCATGGATAATTGTAAGTGCTGTGGAATTATGAACTTAATTCTATTCAGCAGTGTTTATACATGTTGAAACTGGATAAAAAGGGTAAAAGGGGGAAAAAAACCCTTCTGTATTTATTTTAGTTGTTGATCTCTTGGTTGTTGAGTGACAGTATAAAAGGCAGTAATTTTGATAATTTTTCCAGTAAGCACTACATTTCACATGTGCGTTACTATTTACATGCTTTAAATATAGTTTAAGACAGGTATAAAGAAGCAGGTTTTTCGAAAACTAAAGGCTCTGAATCTTTTGTCAATATTGATCTCTAAAATGAATAACGTTTTCCCGTAATATTTTGCCATAATATTTTGAATATAAAAAATTATATTTTACTTAAATGGTTTATAAGAATGTTAATCAAGACTGTTTAGATTAATGTTTTTTAAAAATATTAAAGTGGAAGATTTCTTAAGAAAATTAGCAATAAATATATATTATTTTTTAACATACAGATTTTGCTTTTTTTGCTTAATTAATTTGTGTATGAATATTTTTATTATATATCTCTTTCTATAAGTTTAGTTATCTTCAAGAATGTTTCAAAATATTTATCACTATCCTAGTAAAATATTTATCACTATCCTAAATAATTTTTAATTAAAGATTAAACATACTGCATTATTTATGAGCATGAATCATTAATAATAATACTAAATACTCATCCAAATATTCTTACTTTAGAATTCTTATTATCATTGTAAAAAAATAATAACTTACAAAACCTATGAAAAAATGCCTTTTCTTTTCTATAAAATGCCTTACTTTGAAATTCAAATCATATTCGTATCTAAACATTAATATTCAATTCGTATTTGAGTCAGAATAATAATTAAACAGCCTTTTAGTTTAAAATGAAATCACTGTTTTTCGTTTGATTAGAATAAAAGAATTTGTAATGTGAAAATTTAATGATGACTGATATATAAATTATGATTAATATAATGCGGAAGTGTTGATGTCGTGTCTAAAACGAACAATATTTAATATCTTTTAAAACGAAAAATTATAATAAAAACTTAATTTAAAATTTTATTAAATTTTAAACTTATTTTAAAATGATGTTGTTTAGTAATTTGTGCTCAACTGTAAGTATCGTAGCTATTTAATTAATATTCCTCCTACTCTTCAATAATTTTTCTATTTTGATAAGAATTCATTACTTAAAAAATTAAATGTCTATAATTACCATTGGTTGACCGATGTCGTGACCAATTACCATGAATTTAAGAACTTAAAGTTTAAGAGAATCAATAACCAAGAATTATTGTTATATATTAAATTGTAAAGGGATAAATAACATTTTTATTCTAATTAAAACAGAATTTACTGTTAGTGTCTTATGTATCAAGGTTATTGAATTCATAATTTATGAATAAATATTTGGTGTATTACAAACAATAATTAGCAGTTCTATTGGCTTTTAAGTACTTTATTGTACTATCAAAAATAATTAAGGTGGCAAGTTTAACTCTCATAGATTTAAAATTAAAATATAGTAATTACAAAATTGTTAAAAATATGATTATTTAAATAATTAATGATTAGATGATAGATTTTCTAAATGATTATTAACTAAACATAAATGGTTTAAATAATGTAACGAATTAGGAAAGAAAATTTGACTAAGCGCAAAATATATCTTTAAATTTGAATCCATTTATTGCATCCTTTAATTAGATTTATGTTCTGGATTTGAAATTAATAAATAATTCTTTTTCAATGTGTTAGAAAGGAAATTTTTTAATTAAACTTCAGAGGGAATAATTAAATATTCCGTATAAAACACAGGAAAATATATTCTAAGTAAGCTGAAAGTTTAATAACATTAATATATTTTTCTAATTTAAATAAAATGCATAATTTATTTAAATTAGAATTGTTGTTATAGTTTTTTAAAAAATTATTATGGCATTAATTATAACTTTATATCTTTTTATTACTTTTCTGCAACAGAAAATGTATTTATTTGTTTATTATTGTTATTATTTTTAGATTATGCATTTTTTTTCTGATAAGATAATAATTTCTTTCTGATGATTTGATAAAAGAAGTACTTTTAAATTTATGATATTTTAGAAGTTAGCTCAATTTCTTATGACCTACATGAAGAAGATTTTTGTTATGAGGGATATTCGATGAATATTATAATGAAAATTTGATCCTTGCATTTGCAGTATTGTATATAACATAAGTTCCAATTGGTCAAAAAGTGACATCCAAAATATATATTCAGATTACTGTCATTTTTTGTGTTAACTGAATGCCAGAGATTAATAGCCCATTACTCACCAAAAAGATTTGCCTAATGTCTCAGGCTAGTTAGCCGTTTCGTAACTACCGTTTTCCAATGTTATATTAGCGCAGATTTTCTTTAATTTATAAAGAATTGCAATCCTCATATTCGGGATTCATGAAATTGAAAATTTAGGTATTCTTGAATTATAGACATGTCCAAAGCCTGGATTTTTATTCTAGAACAGGGAGTATAGAAACAACATTAAAGAATTAAGTATCAAAAACTTATTTGTTGTGGTATAGGATATTTAATTTCTTATATATATGCTGAACAAATCTGCAAAATAAATATACAAATTAATTTTAAATCTTTTTTTTATCACATATATTTCAATTTTCTTCGAAGTCGTCGCTAAAATAGGAAAAAAGGTATTAATATGAGTAGAGTTGATTTCAGAAGACCATTTAGAACTTTCCTCTATTTAAATAAAATGACTTCAGAGCGCTAAATCTGTGTTGTGACTATAAAGATGCATCTAAACATTAAATTTGTAAAGAAGAAAATAATATTAAAAATATATATCACGAAATTAAATGATTGCTAATGTGATTGTAGGTATTAGTATAAGTTATTCAGGCTGCAACTTCTTTTATTTTCATTTCTTGATGGTCTATGGAGATGATGGAATATAAAACCAGTGCAATATAATATCAATTACAGATGCAAAATATAAATAACCAATCAGATAAATCAACCTCGAATGGCAAGTAAATAACAGTTGGCTGTACTTATTACAATATATACACAGTTTCTATATGTTATGTTGTTACATTCCATATTTTTAATATACTAATAAATTTTATTTAAAATCAATTAAAATATAACTAAACCTGTTCTGTACATACTAATACGATAAAAAAATGCTAAAAATGAAAGTGTAGGCAAATAGCATATTCTGCTCTTGAAATACTTAAATGACGAATTAAGAGAGGGATAGCTTTATTTACAGAACGTTATTTTGTAATAATGATATTTCATGGGAAAGAACCGTATTAAGTATTTCTTCTTATTTGATAAAACTTTACAAATTAAAATGCTACAATCAGTATCAATTTTTGAAACAATTCTGATATTGCTTAAAATCAATGAGAAAGTCTGATCAAACAATTGAATGCTTTTATTTCATCTTTGATGATAAATTCAAAAGAATGGATTTTGCTTTACTTTTTAATTTTCAATATTGCCTTATAGCAAAAAGTTGTCAGAAGTTCCTGTCATTAAGTGGGTAGACAAATGAATTTATTTTAATAGGTGCATAGAATCTCAGCCACGATAGTTAAATCAAAGATCTCCAATTTTTATTTAAAATTGTCCTCTAATTAAATAATTATTTCAGAATATTTATTTGGTGCATAAATGCCGACCTACAAAATTATGGGAAAGTTCTCTCTTTGTCACGAAACGTCCAACATAGCATTACATAATTAATTACTATGTTACATTCTACATCCTTTTGCATCTATGTGATAAATTATAATTTCTGAAACTTATTTTACATGGAAAGCATGTCATCCCACAATATGAGTACCTTAAAAATGAGGATGAAAAACCTCCTGCATGGTGGTTGGTTCTCGCCGTCCTTGTGGTTATAGAAAGGGGCGGAAGTTCGCTACTTACCATCGATGAAGGGACTTACTTTCTTAGGGTAGAGTTTGCCTTGGTGCTTGATTGTCTATAGGACTCAACAGAGTCCCTGTCTCGATGATCAGGTCATTTAGTTTTATCCGAGTGCCTACGGACAAGTTGAAATTTTCAGTTAAAGATAAACAAGCAAGTTTCAAATTATTCATACTTCAAAATTATTTATGAAATTAGTTCTGATGCAACATAGAAACATATTTCAAGTACAGTGCTTTCGTTTATTTAACGTCATGATTATAAAAGGGAAATTTTATAATTGTGTTTATATTTCATACATGAGCTACTATCGAAAATTTCAAAAATGCTTACAGTAATCTATATTAATATATAAATGTGAAATTTTGGATGGATAGATATATGGATATATGTTTGTTACTCAATCACGTCAGAAAGGCTGAACAGAATTGGAGGAATTTTAGCACAAACATAGATTATAGTCAGGAATAGAATATAGGCTACTTTTTATTCTCGTTAATTGAGTGGTAATTTTTTGTATTAATTAAAAACTAATTTTGGCACCAAAACTATTAGGCGAAATTCCTCCAAAGATAAATAAAGCTCCGTTTTTTTTTCCCAATAGAGTTGAGGTTAGGCTTAGGAGAATTTTGACCAATTATTTTAAACGATTCTACTATTTTTCTTTGTGTTTGATGTATTTAAAAGAAAATGTTGTTAATTAATCGATATTTCGTATTCATTCGTTTCTATATTTTTTGGAAATTATTATAGAATTAGAATAGAATCTCACTGAAGTTTTAGTTCATTTGAGTTCTATTAATTAAAAATTTTAAATCTGGCATCCTGGTACGGAGGTATAGCGTCTTACCTGTAACCTGGGCGTCCCGGGTTTACGTTAAAGTTCGGACATGATTTTTCTTCTTCTACCTGTGGGTTATATGAATGTGCCCACCCCCCTTGTAAAAAGTTATTGATCAAGCGAATGTGATGCATGAGTAACTAAAGCGTACTCTTAGCCCTAGATGGCTGTACTGAAAAACAAGAAACGCTCTCTCTCAGTTTAAAATATTTGACTTCGTAAGCGGTCTTGTCTGTGAGAAGTACCAAAAGAAACAAAAAATAAAAAAGAAGACACACATTTTCATCAAATTTGAAGATACACCTTTTCATACCGTTAAGAATATTTGTAACTAATCTCATAGATAAGAGATCAAATGATCTGGCACATGGGGCACCAAAACACTCACGCATATTTTTATTTATTTTTAGTAGATATGAAACATTTTCAATTAATGTTTAATCACTATTGAGTTCTACACAAATAAACATTAGCAAATGTAGATGAAAGTAGCGAGTAGTCTGAAGCATTTTGGTTTCCTCCAGCAGATATTTGGCAAATAGAGGCGATAATGATTTAGAAATCACTCTAAAATATATAATTTAAATATTTTGCTGAATGGAATGAACTGGGAATATATTAATTCATTGAAAAAACAGTAAATATATTAACTGCTGCTCATGTTTTAAGCTTTACTGATTGGAATTTAAAAAAATATTATATAATAAAATTTTAATGAGCAATAATATTCCTTTCAAAAGTTAGAATTTCTTTGAAAGATTTAGTGTATTTTTTAAATTTTCGAAATCATTTTTTTGGATTAATTTGCTTTAAAAAGGTAAAAGCAATATTTTTTATTGTTTCTAACCAGGTATTTGAAGTTTTAAGAAATTATTTAATGATAATAAGAATTCAAATTATGGAAGACATTCAATTTATTTTTATCAAAAGATTTAAGAAAATTTGTAATTTTTTATTCAAATTATAAAACGCATAAAATATTTACTTCAGTTTTAATAAAATTTAGTTTTAAATCATTACCTGAGGTTGAAAATGTACAAAAAAGATACTTTTGGAGCTTACATCCGATCACAACAGTACTGAGATAATTATTTTAGCATTTAGGGAAATGGATATAAAATATTTTTCTGAAACAATACAATTGTACTTACCAGCTCTGAATAAAATAGAGAATTTAAAATATGGAAAGTCATGTTACATATTTATTTTATATTTCCCATTTTTTATATAATTCAATATATCATTTTGATAATAAAAGTCAGAGATATATTAATACTTAAAAAATCTCTCATCATTAGCATTTTTGTGGACAGTATTTGAAATTCAATTCATTACAATACCAATATCTTTCTGAAGCTTTATGGTATTAACTGAAATTTTTATAAAGTTTGTTTCAACATACTTTGGTTTAAATTTATAAAAATAAATAAAAGGAATTTTTTGCACATGCTCATTTAAAAATATTCCAATTTTCTAAAATCAAGATAAAATTCATTTTATGCTTTAACTCTTTCACGACGGGGGTATTATATATGCATCACCAGCGAATGTCTCTAACAGCCAGGCGTGCCATTCGTATATCGAGCTCATGGGATGATGATACATATCATGATGGTAGAAATCTCTACCATCATTTATTAGCACATTAAAATGCAGTAAATGTCCAGTTGTCGGAAGTAAATTAAAATGTGTAATACGAATACTCCTAAAATGTATCAATGGAATAAATTAATTGCCAAACATGCTAGAATTATTATTTTATGAGATTTTATTAATTGAATAACATGTTGAAGAGTATAGATATAATTATTAGGACAAAAATTCTTTTAATTCCTTAATTAAATTTTCGCATATTTAATAAAGAAATACATAAAGAATAAATAGCAATGAATGCAAACCAATATTCAAAAATTGTTAGAAAGAAAAAGTTATCATGATATTAATGTATTCTGTTAAAATATCGATTATAGTCAGGTTTTATTTTCTATGTACATGATGAATGCATGAAATATTTTTATAATTTTTCCTTTTGACAAAAAATTAAGTTTCATGAATATGAGATTTCAGAAATTATAAGTCTGCCAATTCATTATTTCCTTTTTTATCAAAATTTTAAGCAAGTTAGATTAATTTTTCTTTTCACGGTGAGATTCTGCTGCCAGTTTTATGTTATGAAAAATTGCAACTGATATTTCAATCTTTTTAATAAAGACATTTTTTTTTCAATTCTTAGTGATTTCTTTCTCCATCCTTAATGAATTATTTCTTGCAGAATCGAACATTGCGATAAATATCTTTCTATCAAAATGTTCTTTCAGAATAGTCAGTTAAAAACAGTTATGTATTCCTTTAAAGATTTGGTTCACTTATTATTTTTTTTAAAAATGTAATCATTCGGGTCATATTAATATCTCAGTTTTACTGCTTTATTAATTTCAATAAAAAGTAGGCTTATCATTAACTAGAGTTTTCATCGGAAAATAATCCCTTTGCTATTAAAGCATTTTATAATGTGTTCGGATTCGATTGAGCTTTAGTATCATTTATATTAGCATAACTTTAGTAAAATGTCTGAATATGAATTTATGTTGAAGTAAGGTGGAGAATTTCGAATATACAAAGGGAAATATTTCTTGCTTAAGACATTTTTTCTATTCTATAAATCTCAATAATATTCTTTTAACTTTCAGATTTAAATTTATTTACTAGAAATGGATTTATCTACTGATAAAAGATAAAGGAAATATTGTAGTTAATTCTTTTTTAATTATTAATCCCGAATTTTCAAATTTATTTTATTTTTTAACAATTTCCTAAATAATAATTTTTTTAAAAATCTAATTGAAACTAAAAATTGATGGGTAAATTGCTTCATAATAAGAAGTGTGTCGAATTATAATCGTACCCAACATTTACCATAACAAAAATAAGTATTTGTATAACGGTGTGTGTGAAACGCATGCCTCGCATGCATGATACGAGGTAATCTCAAAACCCTGAAGAGTATAATGTCAAGGATTGACAATTTTTTTGCCAATTGTTTGCGAGTGTTAAGAGGAGGAAGAAGGACAGTTATTGAATTCCTCCAAGAAAATGTTAGTTTGCCGGATCGATCAATGTAACGATGGACAATACTTAGGTCAGAAGACGATCTCAACAAATCCTGTCGATACTGCTACGTTCAGTGGAAGGTTGATGGTCGGACGGAGATAAGCACACAACATTCTGAGGTTGTTTTCAAGGTCAACTGTGCTATTTTTAACTTTTCAAATAATATCTTCCGGCATTAAATAAAAAAATAGTAAAAAATCTGTTTTTGCAACTTTTTTCAATAACTTTTCCTGTTGCGCGTTAAAGACTGAACATAAAAGTATATTATTCTGATCAGATTGATTAGTAAAAACGGAAAAGAAAATTAGCTAGATCATGGTCATAAGAGTCAGTCGATTAAGATAAAGTACGTCTGCTATCAAAACACCAACGATGCCGTTTAAAGATAGAAACTCAAGAGTATCAAATTATGGAATGAAGAATGCGGAGACCAAGACGAAAAGACTGAATTTGATAATTCTTGGAAGTCTGTCTTCGTGATTGAAGACATCTTATTAAAGAATACATTACGTTTAAACGTTATTTAGAATATCAAAAACTATTTAATTGAGATTTAAATGGAAAGTTATTTCGCTTAGACCTAAACAATAATTTCCTACAAATCAATGCCAGATATCTAAAAAAATACATTAATTTTTGAAAACATTAATTAAAAATATTTATTAGTTTCTAATTTATTTTTGTCAATTACTAACTTTTATCCCCAAGAAAAGTATTCTGGAATCAATTCCGATATTGAAGAACCAAACATTGCGACATTTCAGAATCATCAAGTTGGAATAAAAATGACCTTTACTCTTCACAAATATTAAAAGTAGCAAGCGCATTTAGTTGCTATGGCGATAAATACATATAAGTTGATTATATTAGTTGTTTAATGAAACCAGATAGTTGAAAATATTCAGAGAATCTGTTATTTCTCAACTGGTTTAAATAACACGATATCTCCTGAAACTTCCAATCCAATAAAACGAATCGTGAATTCGGCCTTGCTATAATTATTTTTATTTTATTATTTATTAGTTTGTTTTTATCTCAGTAAAAGTTTTTTTCTTTTTTTGAAAATCAAATAATCCTGAAATTAACATAAGCTTCAGCCATTCATGTTACAAATATTTAAAGAGTATGATTTATTGTGTGCCTTAAATAGCAAAGGAGTGTTCTTATATAACAGATTTCTGTAGGGAATTCTGGAATTGTTTTACATTTTTTTTCAAGAAGAAAAAATGGAAGAAAAACTCATTGAATTAAAGCTTATTAGAATTCTAGCAAAAAGTACTAAAATAATTCTCCAAATATAAACTCTTTCTGATATTTTCGGTCCCTTAGGAAGTTTAATTTTAAATAATTTTCGATGACATTTTAACTTAATTATACTTAATAATTTACTTGTTTCTATTTATTGCGTCTATTAGGTAGTTTACAATTTTGAATTTTCTGCAATGTTTACAGAAGCATATTATTTATGAAATGATTTTATTTATGAAAATAAATGCAATTTCTTCTATTGCAGTAAGTGTGTATTAATAAATATATAAGATTCCTAGGATTATAAACATAAATAAATAATTCATGTTACTGTATTCACAGAGCTTTGCCATAGAAACTGAATTTGATAAAATTTTATCAAATTGATTATTAGGAATTTTAATATAAATTAAAAGTTTAATAGTCTTTTGTACATTTTCATTTTAGATGGAATAATGGAAAGTGTGTAATTTAAGTATATTCATTTGCAGCAGCTACTGTGATATCAAATTCTAATGATTTCCTAAAATATCTGTATTCATGATGAAAATAATTTCCCTAGTAAATCTATTAATATGATCTACACAAACGCCAAGTTCCCTCTCAAGACTGATGTGATATTACCTTTTATACCATAATTGCACGCTTCGCTTCGGCTGCTATAATGAGCAAGCAATGAGGTAAAGCGTTAATTTAAATATGAATAATATGGATAGCAGCACAGATGGACATATTATTTAGTGTTGCGTGAAAGATATGATGAATGCATCCTTTTGTATCCCATTTCAAAATGCGAGCACGAAAAGAGTTAATAGGGAGTGAAATGATAAGATAGAAATTTGTCTGAATATGGTGATTTGTTTGGAGTTTTTGTCCATACATTCATTTCTGAATTTGATCTTGTGTTGATGTGATATTTTGTGTTGGACACTAACATAGTGTCTGTTATTATCTTTTAGATTCTATTTGGGGCATATGTTTTGATAAACTGATATGCTAATTGAATTGATGAAATTATACTGTACGCACGAAAGCTTAAAAATGAAAAACAGTTTTATTAAAATATTATTTCTTGCGTTGTGTAATTTTTCACGCTTTTTTTATGGAACACATTAAATTACAAGTTAAGTATCATATCAAACATATTAACATCAAAACATATTGAAATGCAAGTGAAATGAAAGACAAATAGTGCTCAAATCAATTTGAAA
>JAPMOQ010028057.1:0-11548 GCA_026543055.1 Argiope trifasciata | reverse complement strand
AGAATTAATAAACTCCGGTAAACTTGGGGGTCTGGGGTTTTTGGCCACGAGGAATCGATTGGCGCCGGTTTTGAAGCGCTACGGTCGAGCAGTTCGGAGTTACAGATAGGATATTTTCAAACTTTATTAGTTCGCCATAATGGCTACTTAAATTTTCAAGCGGTAACGTGCTTCCATCTATAGCCAATATGGCGAACTAATAAAGTTTTATGTTTATGCTGTTATAGGTTTATAATATGTTTCTTATGTATGTATATATGTTTGGTTTTTCTAAATAAATTTGTCAAAAATATTGAACTTCAACACACTTCAATCTTTACCTTTACTTTACCTTTGTATAGAATAGTTCCCTTTCCAAACTCTAACTTTGGTTAGAATAGTTTACAATGGTGCGCTTTAACCGGTTATCTTTTCACCAATGGTTTCACAAATTTTCTTATGGCATGTATTGTTTTGATAAATCACAATTGAAAATTTAAATCTTCGAGTTAGCTTCGATACCTGTTTTCTCCGAGCGGAGCTCGGTCACCCGCTGGTATATATAAAATTTATGTAATTATTCTTATAAATAATATACAGAATATTTATAAATTATTCCTAAAAATATAGATGTATACAATATAATATTCCTATACACAATTTTGATATGAAGTTAAGTTACATATTTCCTATAAATTAAAACCAATTTTAGCAGTGCAGAATCCTCATAGTTTAGCGATATGCATTTAGGGAAATAATGAACTTTAATCACTTAACAAACTTTTATAATGATTAAATTTTAAGAATATATATATTGTTACAAACTTCTCTGTGGGTTCGTGAATTGAATAGGCTTCTTAAGCAGAGCAGCGATATTAGAAAAATAAAGCTCTTTATTTACAGCACAATGAAGAATACAAAGTTCTGAGAGTCAAAAACAACCGCCGAAGTCACAGAAGTTCAACACAACAGCAACACAAAACAATACACTGATTCAGCGGGAAACAGATCAAAATCAGAGCCGTAAGCTCTCGTACTCTCTTCGGCATAAAACACAACGGAATCACCCTAAAGTATCAGCGGCTGCGAGCCCACGTCTCCACTTCACGAAATCATAAGACGAACTTCTCTCTGGCATTTCCGGTCCGCCTTATATAGTCTGGGCCAAAATAGTAGATTCATCTAGAAACTTAAAGAAACTTCTGGAACCGGAAGTTGACAAATATCGCCAACTTCGCCAATTTTGTCGCCAAATGTCGCCAAATTTGGCGACAAAATAAGTTGCCAAAACTGTCGCCAACTAGACGATATCTCGCCAATTTGGCGAGATTCCCATAGAGCTAATGTTATTTACCAGGTACTTAAGAAATTGATGTAGTTCACATATTTACATGCAATTAACATTAATACTAAGCTATTTTTCAGGCAGAATAACAATTTTCACATAATTTAGCATTATAAACACATTTTAAATACAAAAACTGTAACAATATATATGTTTTTTAGTTTTGTACTTACAATGCTGTTAAATAAGTATAATAAAATCTAAATAAAAAATAAAATCTGAAATAAATCTATATTATTTATTTATCAGCATATATTGTTTAGAAATTTATTTAGATCAATTAAAAGATATGGTAACTAATGTGGAACAACCACAATTTAAATATTTTTTTCAATCCAGCTTCCAAATTCTGTTCGAATATAACAGTTGATAGCTTCATTTATCAAATTAAGGCAGTTCTATGACTTAAGGGTAGGATAAATTATATCATTAAGAAAACTAATGAAAGGCTAATTAGATTTCATCGTCAAAGTTTTCGAGTCTTGATCTAATAAAAATTGTTTTAAACCCTCAAATAACATTAAGAGGTATTTTCAGCAAAAGACCATCCAAAGTTTGATCCCCTTGTAAAATTTGCAAATTCTAGTTATGTCTTACATCATCACCATCCTATGGAACAGTTTCTAAGCTGAGGATATTCCCAAAGACAGTTTTCGAAAGTACAATCTTCTTACAGATCTGTAATTAGTCGGCCACGGACTAACACACCGTAAATATTTTTGTGTCCCCCTCCCATTCACTTGTAAGCCTGGAAGGATTAAATCTTTCCTCTGGGGCCTGTCTTCCAAAAGGCTGATAAGGGATTTGCAAACATCATTCTAGGATTTTCTTCTACTTTGACTTATTTTAAGACTGACCAAATCGCAAATATGATAATCCAGAACCCGATGATTAGTCAAATTTGATAGAAGGGCGTTGACAAGTCATCTACCTTATGAAATTGGTTTGGAGGAATAATTATAAGTTTATCTTGAAATGAAAATGCAGTTAATTAAGGCATTAATTGGAATATGATTAGAACAGCATCTTGTTTCATTTGAATAAATATTTCAAAAATCTCATAATTGCAAGTGACGGTATTTCTGCTTCCATTTTTAATTAAAAATTATATATTACTTATAACCTTTGTGCAAAGCTTTTTATTTCATATTCAAGGACTTTCACATATTAGTCGATCATTTGTTGAAATATTTGGCTATTAAAATATATAAATATTAAACATTAAGATGTACTTTTGCATTGTGTAAATTTTCCTTCATCGAAATATTTCTTTGATTTCAGTTCTGTACTACATTACTACATTAGAATTGAGATCAATTCTATCAATGATACCTGAATTCAATCAATTCTGTAATATATATTGATTGATTATCAAATATACCTGATAAAAATAATATGTACCTGCTCAAAACACCTGTAAAAACCTGCTCAATAGCTTTTAAGTCAAATATGTTTCTAGTCAAAAAATAAATAATTATTAGCCAATTCTTAATTTTATATAAACCATCATTGATGCAATGTTATGGAATATAAATGCTTTCTCTTCTGACTCTTCTTTACTGCGTGTATATTTTGGTTTTTTCCATATATATATATATATATGAAAAAAAAACCCCAAATATATATATATATATATATTGTGGGTGGTTGTACAGCAAATTATGTGCAATTGGATACTCTTAACACTATGGATCTTCGGATATGGAGTTTCTAAACGATTTCTGATATGGAATGTACAATGTCAGTACAATGTACAATAAATGCAATTAACAAGAAATTGTTAATTTTAATTTCTATTTTCTTTTCTTATGATCTTATTAATCTCATTTCGGATAATAATCTTGACACATTACCGTTTTAGATCAGATAAAAATCCTTATATTTTTTAAGACTAAAAACCAAACGAGTCATGAAAGTTTGAATTTTATTATTATAGATTAATATCAGTTATCCGATGAAAATTCCTCGGTGTACCCAGTAAAATTTGTCTCAAACATTGAAATAATTTTTACAAATTAATTCAGTTAATAAATTTAAATTTAGTAGAACGAAAAAATTCCTTTTATTTTGCTTTAAATAATAGAAAAAAAACATTGCAATTTTGTCTTTAGAATAATATTTTTGTGATTTATAGATCTTTTTCATTACAAAGTATTAGGATATGCATCATATTATGAAAACTTAACCATTTACAAATAAACATTAATTGCAAAACAATGAAATAATCACTTTGCTTTCCAGCTATGAGCCTTACACCGTAATGTTAAGTTGCTCTTACTTCCTTTGTATACATTGTAGCGTAGAAAGCGATCTTTCACAGTTCATAATCAGGAAGGCGTGTTATGATCCGATCCAATTAAATTCGATCCTTATCATCGGTCCTTGTGTGGAACGGACCGATGACTTTAATACCTGGCAGCCAGTCATTTAAATATCGAGACTGACGCCTTCCTTAATTTGGAAGCGATTTAAACCTGTTCTGGCCAACTGGAAGAACTGCAGTCTACCGATTGCCTCCCGGCAAAGTTCACTTCTGCCTTTTAACACCTAGCGATGTAAATCTCCATTCTGATCATTTTCGTGAACTAACAGAACTCCAATCTGCCGTCTGTATCGGAATGGGAATAATCCCCTCAATGTGGAGTCTGTTTAACCGTTGCTTATTCGGGGTCATATACAGCTGGGTTGGTGAAAATTAATGAGTATTTTGAAGTTGGAAAATGTAAAGATTGAAAGAGAATAATTAGCTTTTCAAATAAATTAGCAACCAAGTGAAAAAGCAGATTTGAAATTGCTAAGAATAATGCAGCAATTAATTATTTGTGTCAGAACTGAAAAAATGTTGAAAGTTAATACATGTTTAATTAATTTCAACTACCTCAATTAATTTTCAAAAATTTATTCATTAAGATTTCTTTAAAGTTAACAAACTAAAAACAACAAACTACAAACATGATTTCATTATGAAACCTACTGAAACATTCAAAACGAAGATATCTTCTTTATAAACTTCTACCTGAAAAGCATGTATATATTAAACATCCTTACTTTACAGTATCTCCTCATGCTATTCAATAAAGCACTCTCAAATTAAAATTGCTCTAAAAGGCAATTAATGCCATGCTGAAACAAACATAATGATTTTCCATTCGATGCTGATTGTCAAACATCGGTGGCGGACTGCAGAATGTGAAGGTCGAAAGCATTAATTTCGCATTCACGCACTGCTAATGTAATGATGCGATCTACAAAACGGTTGCATCGAATTCGAATGCGTTTTCAATCCTTAGCAGATGCATTTCCCGATTTTGATTGAATTAATTACAACATTAAATACTTGATCAGGGTGACCATTTAACTTAGAGTGTTACTGAAAGTTAATAAATATAATTTTCATACTGCACAGCCTGATTCACTATTTAACTTAGTTTAGTTTAGTTATATTACCATCCAATTTTAAACCAACTTAAGGACATTTTGAGAAGGTCATTATGATTTTGAGGGCCATGGTGGCCTGTTGGTAAGGTCTCGGCATCAGAACCGGAGGGTTACATGTTCGGACCCGATTCCACCGAAAAACCATCGAGAAAGCGGGTTTGGTGCACGTTGAACATCCGGGCTAAATGTCCTCCCTTTGTTGAGGTGTGTAGAGGTGGGTTCATCCCATAATAGCCCTCACGTTGCTTCAAAATGGAACGTTAATGTAACTAAGCTAAAAACTAATTTTGTAAGACCTCATAGCCCGATTCATCATTTAACTTAATTTAGTTTAATTATATTAAAATCCAGAAACTACTAATGAAAATTAAAAGCGAGCTCATTACAAGCCAGAATCACAAATGAATATTTTCTAAAAACCATACTTGGGTCAGGTCTATAAATATCCTTGGCAGATATAATCAGGTCACAAAAAATTATACTTCATAAAATCGTTAATCGTACGATTCTAGGAAACTAAATTTTACCTTAAAACAGTTTAAAATTATTAAGAGACATAGAATCACATATTAAATGCCAGATCATTACCAATGTGCATTCCATGCAACATAATTTTATCTTTTAGTCTTATTTTACTGAACACTTCTATTTCAGGAATTTATTCAATGTAATACTTAAACAATGTTCAATTTTAAGGTGCAAACTTATTAGGGAATACCTCGATTTTAAATTATTTCAATTTATTCCGAAATATTTTCTTATGATATAATTTAATTTAATTTTAATATTGTTGCGGATTTCCTATATTAATCCGTCGGGGTTCGTTTTTTTACCTTGTATAGTGGGTATGTACGGTGTGAAAACACAGTAATCAGTCCTTTAGTAGAAGACACAACACAGGCGTTTATTTACAGACGAGACGAACACACAGCAGCCCACAATAACAACAGTAACTCACAAGTAGTAACAATATCTGCAGCACTAGTTATAGTACTCGACGCTGCTTCCTGAATTGACTACAAGGCACATAGCTCGGTTCAGCACGGGCTTTTCTTCGCCGCTTCTTGTTTTCTCCTCTGGAGGACTCGTTATCTACTGTCTATTCCGACTACTACTGCTCTCAGATTGAAACTATCGCCCTTACATAGTCCCAAGAGGCGTGGCTAGAAATGTCTCGAGCAATCAGGGCGCGTCTGGACATATCTCGGTTCCTGCTGGACGAATCGGGAAAATTCTAGATGTTTCGGGTACTTTCCATTTTGACGCCAAAGTCGCCAAATTCTTTACCAAGTTTGTCGCCAAGCTCTGGGATCATTCCTAAAAGCATCCACAGTAAAGAATAGTGTAAATCATTCTTTCCAGTGAAGGAACCAATCATGTTGGGAAGCAGCATCACAGACACGTAACATTTGTAACAATATCTATCATCTTTTAGGTGTAATTTTCTTAGCTGCTTTCCATTTTTGTTGATTTTTGAGTTGTGTAAATAAAAAATGAGTATTATAAATGAAAATGAGTAGTATAAATGAAACAAATGAATATTATAAATAAGAATGAATGGTATAAATGTTAAGAATGAATATTATAAATGAGAATAAAGGAAAATGAGTGGTATGAAGGAAAATGAGCAGTATAAATGAAAAAAAAAACTTTTGTATTATTTTACGATCTAATCTGGCCTTTGTGCCATGAAAATAAGGTAACAATATTGACAAAGATATAAACAAAATAATTATAGAAAATATAAATGAAAGATAATTAATTAATTGTGATGAAAATTGCAAGAACATTTCCCATAAGGAAGTCTCATGAAAAAAATTTGACTTTCAAAAGATCTGACTTCTTCGAAATAAATATTTGAAAAAAAATATAAGAAGTCAGATTTCATAATTGTTTTTAATAATATACAACTGCAATGGACGATCTGCTGATCCCTTTTTATAAATTAGATTAATAAAATGAAAAAAAAAACCATGAAAAAATAAATGACATTCGATATTATGTCGTTTACCGATTGACCTGAAATAGATTTTTGTGAAAGATTTTTTAAAACCTTGAACTTTTAATCGAACAACGGATTATAAAACCGCAAAATCTATTTCTCCATCATTACCATAACTAATTCAAAGTAAAAAAAGAATCAAACTTTTGTTTCGAGAAACTTTTAACAGCATTGCTCCAAGTGACAAAAAATAAGACTATTTTTAAGCAAAATGAGACGAAAAAAAAAAGGATTATAATCTGCTTGGATATTATAAAAGATTTAAATGAAGAGAAGGGTGAAATTTGAATAAAAACTTCTTTTCATTCGTCCTTCCAAACGATAATTGAGGCAAAGTCAGCTCTTTTAATAGATTTTAAAGCCCTGGGGTGTCGCAGTAATGGTGTCAGCATTTAACGCATTTAATTCTCGTTAAACAAGGAAGTGAAAATGAAAGAAGACATTTTGAAAAAGGGAGAATTCATTAATGTAAGATGGAAATATATATATATATTTCTAATATATATATTTAAAATACATTTAAAATATATTTAAAAAATATATATTTAAAATATTTCTGCACCTTTTCTATGCAATAAAATACCCTTTTAGAGTGTAATGTTTAATGAAGAAAATCATCGCAGAAATATTTAAAAAAATATTTATATCAAATAATAAAATATTCTCCATGTCAGGTTTTTAATAAAATGTATACGTTTAATATAAAAAGTAAGTTTCCTCCAAAATAAATAAATAACAGTTTTCATTTCATATGGCATATTGCTTTATTTATAATTTCTCTTTCAGCATTTAAGTGTCTAAATTTCTATTTTTTCAATAATTTGTGCTTTTGCCATCAAATCCAAATCCTTAAATATAACTAGGAGAAGTTGTTATTTCTTTTCAAATTGATGATTTACCTTACGGGATAAAAAGAAAAGATGGCTTCAGATAGTTTTTATTTATTCATTTTTTCTGTACCTTATCATAAATGGCATGAAAACAATCTCTTATATCTTTATAGAAACTTAAGAAATTGGAGCATAAAATCCTGTAAGGTGTTATAATGGCACCGCTATTTTAATTCGGACACTTTGAAATTGCTTATATATACTTAAGCCATCTAGTCCGAACCAACTCAAATTCTAAACTTTGCAATTGCTCACATATACTTAAGCTATTTAGTCCGAACAAATTCATATTCAACAATACTATTTAATCCTATTCGGCCATACCATTTAATTAATACAATTATTCAGGAAAGGAAGGCAAGTCGAACAATTAATCATTTTGCTTAGGTGCAATTTTTAAAATTACACAAATATTGATTCAAGGGGCATTTCTACTCGATTATTGGAATTCTTTAAATTACAAATATGCAAAGCTGGGGTAGCCTGGTTGAAAGGGCGTATCCGTTAGGTTACGAGTTCGAACCCACCAGCCGAAGATTCCCCGTGAATGGCGCAGTATAAATCTTTCGTGTTGACAATGTCCTCAGTGTCGAGAGTAATACAGTTGGAGGGTACTGGTTCAATGGTGATCGTTCTCTGATTGATATAAAAATTACGATCTGTGGATAAGTGAATGAAATGTATGAATGTAACCTGGCCCGTAAAAAGGGTTGTGAAGGGTGAGCAGTAAAGTCGTATTCTTGGTCCTTGATGGCTTTGCTGAAAAATAGAAGAAACGCACCCTATCGGCTTAAATCGCTATCTTCGTAAGAGTGGACTTGTCCAATAGCAAGTTCCATAAGAAAGAACTCAAATATGCAAGCATTTAACTTAGGTAACTATAGGTATCACTGGTTGTCCAGCGCAAAATGTTAAGATGGCTCGGTAATATCTAGAGAAGTCTGGAGCACAATGCACTCAAAATATCCACTTTTAAAAATCCTATGGGATCCTGGGCCAGAGGGTGATCGCCAGTCGAAGATTCGTTGTTGACTGATGCACGTATAAACCTGTCGTGGTCACAAAGTCCTCCATGTCGAGAGTAATACCGTTGGGGGTACTGGTTAAGAGGTCTTATTTCTCTGATTCAGGTCTAAATTACAAAATGAAAATGAAAAATTCTGAGCAAGAGTTAATGATGCGGAAAGAATTTAAAGTGTTTTGAGGATAAAGAACAGGAAGGGAGTTTCGAGGGATGGAAAACTCAGGAAACTATCCGTGGTTGAGGCAGCCAAAGTCTACAAGGGCTCTTGTGCTCATGTAGAAGAAGAAGCATTTCAATAAAAGAAATTGTTAGTTTTTTTTAGAAATTTTCATATCCTAATTTGATTTACTAATTGTAAATTCAATTCAAAATTTTTGGTCTAAATCTGTTTTACTGCAACAAAGGTAGTCTAATAACTAAATTATTTAAAGAAATATAAACCAAAGAAATAATTACATTTCATGTATTATTTTATCGAATGTTCGTAAATAATATTAGCAATTATATACTCCCAAAAAATGAAACATATTTCGAAGGATCAGGTCTTTCCCTCATTAATAACACCTAATTGAAATGCCAAGCAACGTTTTTTTATCATTAGGATACAAAAATGAACAGAAATGTATCACGAATCTTTGCCTTTTTTAGATACATCATATATTTGCATTCTTAAGAACAAAAAAGTTACGTTTACATTTATTGTTATACATTTTTGTAATAGTTCATGTTTTTTTAAAGGATTGAGTTATTTGAGATACTACTTATATTTATGTGTGTGTGTGTATGTGTATGTGTATGTGTGTGTATGTGTATGTGTATGTGTATGTGTATGTGTGTGTGTGTGTATGTGTGTGTGTGTGTGTATGTGTGTGTGCGTGTGTGTTTTAGTGTTACTTCATGGCTTCTGCCAGTTAAAAGGAAAATTGCTTGATTGCTAATTGGCTAGTTCTATTTTTGAATGACATTACTGTTTCTTTAAATGTATACAATTGTTTGGGATATAAGGATTTTTTTGTTGTTTGGATTATGTGATAATTAATTTTCTGGAGTATCTCTGGGCAGATGAATATTTTTTCTTACACTACTTATTACTTATCAATATTATTAATTACTGGATTACTTTACCCGATTCTCTAATTCTATATAATCCCTATTCTTCTGATGAAGTTTTGAAGTTATAATTAAGATACTAAAAAGAAAAGATCTAATCATTTATATAAATCTATTATTTTTAATATATCTTATATTATTATACATATGTATATGTTTTTGTATTCACATTAAATGTTCTGTGTAAAAGAATCATGAACAAGATCTTACTGAAAACATCAACACAAAATTATATAATTGATTTTTTTTTACTTTTGAATGATTTGAAATCACAGGAGAATTTCAGAAATAATGATCTTAAAGAGTGTTAATAATATGGTTTTGAGTATTTACAGTACAATTTGTTATGAAGATACATAGCAGGGGTTATCTTGAACCTTATCATACTCAAGGTTCAAGGAATATTTACCTTCTTAATTTCGCCATAAGGTTTTCTGTTGTGTAGTTTTTTCTCTACAAAACAGAAAACCACATGTCGAAATGAATTTCAGTTTTAATCTATGAACGTCAGGTGCAGAATTATAAAAAAAGAGGACAGATAAATATAACATATTTATATGATGTGTAACATAATTATATAAATCGACAGATAAATGTAATATAATTCTACGAAAGCATCAATTAATGTGCTTATTACAACATACATAATATATCCTGTTTTTCAGAATAATAAAACAAGATTCATGTTCCTGAGAACTAAAAATTTAAATGCAGTCACAGGCTCTCAAGGAGCTAGATTCAGTGCATTCCAATAATAAACAAAGTTTATCATACCATTTTGGTTATTATGAATCATTATTGTAGTTTCCAGTGTCTATTTTATAAATGTTTCTTTTGAAAGTATTCTAATTGTTAACAAGTGGCACTAATGCAGATGGCAGAATCCGATGGTGATAACGTAAAAGCATATCTGTTATTGGACCCGTGCCAAGCTTGTTGATATTGAACAAATTATGACACCAGATTTTATTTTAGATTTAAAACCAATCCTTTTGGATATACTTAAGGTATCTGACTACGCTCGTAGTTAAAATTTGTAAAAATTGGATTTTTTAAAAATTATTTAAAGTTATCGTTTTTAGATGTATTGTCAATTATAATACAAAATACGATAAATACAAAGAAATGTTAGAAAATATAATAAATTTTGAGAAATGGGAAAATTTTTTGTACATTTTAATGAAATTTAACCAAAACGGTTAACTTTCTATTTGAAATTGTAATTCAGCAATCATTTTTTTCTTTGTTACAGAATATAATGATGAATGAAATGAACCGGAATCTATGAAATATTTTGAGATGCAAATAATTTTTGGCTAAAACCATATGCATTTTTTTCATAAATTCATAACTTTCTTTTTCTGAAAAAATTATTTTCTAAAATTAGAAAAATATTTCACCAACCATGACATTTTTAGCTCATTTCATTGCCCATAGTATTTAAACTGACTATGAACTTTTGATGCAAATGTCTCTGTTAGTTTTTGAGATATCATGTTAACGGTAGAGATCTTTTGTGAAAATTGAAGTTTTGAGGAAACTGAAGTTAAAGAAAAATTTTAGTTGAAAAATATGTGAATCTGGATGATACACCAGGTCTTCCTTTTTCTAGAAAATATAAACTGTTTTGGAAAGAGGAAAGACTGAACTAAAAGAAATAAAAATTTTGTTCAAAAAATCGATAATGTGGTTGATAACCAATGCTTTTAACGGATTCGGATACGTTAACATAAAAAATAAATTAGTGCTTTATTTAACAA
>JAPMOQ010028055.1:0-15508 GCA_026543055.1 Argiope trifasciata | reverse complement strand
CGGAGCCCTTTTTTTGAATTTTTAATTCGAATTTGAATTAATTAAAATTTAAACGAAATTTCGACGTTTTTCCGCTATAACTTCCGAAATTATTATCGGACAAACATGATTTTAACATCAATTTAAAGATAAAAAAATTAGCTTTCTAATGGTATCAGTATTTTAATGTATAACTCAAGCTTCTATTTTTAACGAATTTTTAAAGAAATATTTTAACCATGTTTTTTTTAGCACGTGACTGGATAAAATAAAATAAAACAATGCCGGAAGT
This sequence comes from Argiope trifasciata, assembly GCA_026543055.1. Classification (NCBI taxonomy): domain Eukaryota; kingdom Metazoa; phylum Arthropoda; class Arachnida; order Araneae; family Araneidae; genus Argiope; species Argiope trifasciata. The sequence continues at coordinate 15,237 of JAPMOQ010028055.1, read as the reverse complement.
TCAAATGAAAAAAACAACTACTATCATCGTAAATCAAATCTTAAGAAATACAGCTTACAGCACGTGACTGGATAAAATAACATAAATATAAAATGTGATATCTTCTATAAAAATAAATGCAAGGCAAAGGATTCTAAGAAATCGTTTGCAATATTTATATCATTAATTCCATAAATTATCTTTATTTACAGTAAACCTGATTGAATTTAGACAGGATATGCATTGAAATCCCGACTGAATGGCATATTTCTATAATCCTTTGCAATATCTGTATCATTAATTCAATAATTTTTTCCTTTTTTCGCTTTCTTTAAAAAACATATTTAACATTTTGGCAATATCACCGAAAAAAAACATTTTTAATATTTTGGAAGCATAATCGATAAATTATTAGAGCATTCAACTCAAAAAGTTTTTCCCAATAAAGTTACCGACTCTTTAACTACTAATAACTGAATCTTTTAACTTAAACTATTTCTTAAATTTGGACTAAAAAATATATGATTTAATTGGAAATTTTAGAACGCATTACTCACGGCGAACCAGCTGGTCGCCAAAGGCGGCTAGTTGTTTATAAATCTCATTACATTGTGAAAAATACCAGATTACATCAAACGATTTTTCGAAACAGTTAATAGCTAATTTTTTTTTCTAAATTATGAGTACTTTTTATGGACTGATACAAATTTTGATTAAACAATACAAGTAACTTAGAAGATAAAAAAATAAATTGAAAGTATCTAATATTTTTATTCAGCGTTAATGTCAAAACTAAAGATAAAGAAATATGTTCTATATATAAAAGCGCAGTTAATGAATAAATGTACTGTGAATAAAAATAATTTTGTGAACGAATAAAAACTATTTCTATTAAACTAGGACTCGCGGAACCTTCGATGAAATCTTTTTTTACTGGCAATATTTGTGAATAAAATGGGTTGAAATTTTATTGAATGATTTGCATTTTTAGTGAGCTCAAACTAATAAAAATTTTAACTTTTATTTATTCAGATTACTTTTTGCAATCAATCGCCATTTTAAAATAAAATATTTTCATAATTTTTTATGTAGTATAGAAAGGAAACAAACGTTCATTTTTTACTTTCTCGTATACATAATGTGGTAAAAGTATAGTGTTCGTCAAAAAACTTTAACGCATTTTGGTGAATCCCCACGTTTTGAACCTCTGATTTCGAAAAATTCTTTTTTCGAAGAAGTTCGCCCGTCTATCTGTTTGTGGTAAAGATAACTCAAAAACGATTTGAACTAGACGGTTGAAATTTGGTGAGGTCTTTTCACCAAATGTTCAGGTATTTATCAAATTTTATGCAAAATCTGATCAGAGCAATTCCAGCTGTCTGAATATAATCTAAAAGAATGATTACAAAATGAAGAGAATTAGATAAAATCCAATGCACAGATTTAGCATATATAATGCAGAAATCTGTCAAAATTTGTGACATATGCAACTGTTGACTGACTGTCAGTCTGTACTTTCAGAAACGAGAAAATATAATTTAAAAAAAAACATAGTGACAGATTTATCAAATCTGATGCGGGATTTTGTGATTACAAATGCAGTTTTGTGTCAAATTTGGGTTTCAATCGGTTGTGGAAAAGGTATATAGAACACAAATTCAATTTTTGGAAACTATCAATTGTATGCCAAAGATTAATCATCAAATATTTCGCCAAGTTTACACAGTTGATTTAACAAAAATGCTTGAACTTCGCACCAAAAGTTAATATTTCATAACATGACATTAGTTCAGAAATGTTAAGTATTCTCTAACATAAAAACTTATTAGAGAATCTGTCAGAAAATATGAGATCATTCCGGCTGGTTTAAAAAAAGAAACTAGCTTTGAAAAAATCGAAACATAAATGATTAGAAGTGTCGCCAGCAGAAAATCAAAATGTCCGTTAGTTTCAAATTTAACAAATCGCTGCTAAAGATTTTCTTCTCGCTATAAACTAGATTTATCGGATTTTGATAATATATCTCCCGAGGACGTGGAAATTTATCAAATAAAATTTCAATATCCGTCATATACTAGTTCGATTTCTTCCTATAACTTCCAGAAGTCAAATAGCAGTGAAAAATTATTATGGCTATGCTGTATAAAAGCAGATGTTATAGAAAAGCACCAGTAATTTTTTTTTTTTTGAAGTAGACAAAATTATACAAATTATCAGTGATATCCTATATTTCACAATTTTTTAAAAAACGTCATTTTTATTTTCGGATTGTATTATCTGAAGATGATTCCTACTGCATAATGCAGTTTAGAAATTTTTTAATAATTTTATGTTATAAATATTATTTGCTTTCCTGTTCAATCATTTAAATATATTCTTGATTTTAAGATAGTGAATTTTTTTTAACAGGAATAATTTCTCCCTAAAATAATACAATCTGTATTTCTACTAAAGATACATTAATGAAAAAGAACATAAAATTTAAAAATTAGTATTAAGGTAATTCGATTAGGTTCGATAGAATTTTTTTTTAAAAAATTGGATTTTTTTAAAAACGATTTCAAATAATAATTTTTAGATGTATTATCAATTATAATACTAAGTACTTTAAAAACAACAAATTATTTAAAAATATAATATCTTTTAAGAAATAGGAAAAGTTATAGCAATACCATTGGATTATTTTGACTCACTATAGGGTTGATTACATGTCTCGTTTATTATCTCGCACAGATATACAAATGCAAGATAATATAAACTGTATCAGCCAAAGATAAGCTACCGGCAGATCCTCTTCTTACACTGTTGTTCGAAACCCATTCAACAGCCAAGTATAATTACCTGTAAATAATCATGAATTAACTTCTAAACCATTTGTTGTGGCCTCAAAATGGAGCCACGCAATTTGATCTGAATTTTTTTTTTATCAGAGTAGGAAAATTAAAAAAAAAATCTACGAAGGCGCTCTTGATTTCCCTTTGGTAGAGTATTTCTCTCAACAAAAATTAGCAGATTATAATATAACCAGGTATTAGATTAAAATCAAATTATTTCGATGAAAAAAAATCGTCTGCATCTTGCAGAATAATACAGCAAGTTTATATAGTATTTTAAAAGAACAAGCATCCAATGATAAGTTCATTCGGAAGTAGAAATTACTTCCTGTTACAAAATGGGACCTCGGTGGCCTGGTAACAAAATCTCTGCTACTGAGCCGTATATACAATAGCTGAGACCAAATTTCCAATCATATTCAGCCAAAAATATAACTTCAAAAGTGTAACTTATTTTTGTTCCCCCCATGTAATTATTACCTCACCCAAAAACTGAATGTAGTCGTGTAAGATTCGTCACCAATGGGATTCTCTCTGGAGATACCTGGATGGTTTATCGTCTCTATCTTTCTTTATTATTTTTATCTCTTTCTTCCTTTTTTCCCCTTCCATTTTATGCCCTTCTAACCGGTTAGATAACTTAATGTTATAGGCACCGGGGACGCAAGATGGCGTTATGTTATGCTACTGAGCCGTAGCGTTTCAGGTTCGAGACCCAATTTCACTGAAGAACAGTCGTGTAAGGAGGGGTCTGTTGCACTTTAAATCCTTCAGGCCAATCATCCTCTCACTGCTGTAATGTGGAGAAGGGAGCTGCCAGCTCAGGTGTCATCCTTGTCATCTGAACATGGTCCAAAATGACGAGGTAAGTCCCCAAATAGCTTTACAATGGGAAGTTAATATAACCTAATCTAACCGCTTACAAAATGATTATCTAATGAAGTTGCTCCTCTGGGACCGACCTTAGCTTCATTTGATTATGCAACACTTTTTTTATAAACTTCATTTTCCTGTCATCTCATCTTGTCTTTTAGATTCTACAAATTTTGGATTCCTCCATTTAACCTGCTGAGTTCTTTTCATGACAAGCAGCTCAATTCCGCTGGGGAATCTCAGAATCTTCGAAGTTAATTGAAGTGTTATACATCATTTTGTTAGCACTTACCAGATGTATTTTGCAAAAAATGAATATTCTATAATACTTGGATCAGAAATATTTCAGTTTCCGAAGAAAACGTGTTATGCAGATTTCGAATCAGTATTTTTTTAAAAATAAAACATAGACATACAAAAATTATTGAAATCTTGTTTTAGTTATACAAATTCTAGTTTAATTTTGTAATCAAATAAAATTTCCAGACGAAAGATTATTATTAAATTCGGAGGTGCAAAAACAGAGTGTAGCGTTTTACGAACTGTCCAGGTACACTCGCCGAAGTTAAAATTCGTAATAAATTGATGAATGATTATTATAGCAAATACTGTTTAGGATTGGAATGAAAATATTATGAATTTCCTTTTTTTTTAAAAAAAAAACGCAAATTTAAAATCATATTTTGGTTGACAAAAATGAAGTCAGTCAAGACTTATTAATTGATATTGTTACAAATAAATAGTGAGTTATTAAACTTTTTAAGACGGTTTTACTCTTTTAAATTGGTTTTTAGAACTGGTTACCCTTGATTTTATACTTTTTGAAAACTGCTTTTTTAAAGATAACAAAGTATCCCGAATAAAAAACAAATCTGTTTAGAGAATTTTTAAACTAAATATAAAGGAATAAAATCTTATAAGATTAAATCGGGGCTAAGATGAACTCGCTAAATTTAAGACGGAGTTAAAATGTAATAGTTAACTTCATATGCAAATAGCGTCAATATTTTCGCTTTTGTAATCTCTTGATTCTATTATTAGAATCACAAACGGCTCTAAGAATTATTTGGTTTTATATTCAAGTGAGAGTTTAGTTTAGTTTAGTTATATTAACGTCCCGTTTTTAAAGCAACACGAGGGCTATTTTGGGACGGACCTCGTCATTTTGAACCATGATCAGATGACGAGGATGACACCTGAACTGGCACTCCCCTCTCCAAACCAGCGGGAGGACATTTGGCCTGACAGATTTAACGTGCAACAGACCCCCTCACACGACGATCCTTCGGTGGAATCGAGTCTCGAACCTGAAGCCCTCCGGTTCCGAAGCCGAGACTTTACCACCGGGCCACCGCGGCCCTATATTCAAGAATGTGAGAAGAATGTGGTTAAATCAATGTTTATTTAACGTAATTTTAAACATTCACTTATGTAGTTAGCAAAATATACAGTAACTTCATTATATAATATAAAATCATTTTTTTATATTAGATTTTTATTTATAATTCGAATGATTCTGCCAGCTTGTTTTATAATTTTTCATTTCTTAATCATAATAATCATTAATTCTTAATCATTTCCATATAAATTGTTTCCTTTTAAAATGCCCAGCATTAAAAAAATAAATTTGAAAAACAATTTCAGCTCTTTTATTGATCCGGTAAGAAAATATTACCAAAATCGTTTGCTGCTAAAATTATCTTGGGAGTATTTTCTTTCCAAATTCTTGCTTGCCTATAAAGAAACTTAAAACACTTCATCAATCATGCGTAGCTTATTCTATTATATTTCAAATTACTCGGAGAGTTCCAGCTATTAACATTTCTAGAAATTAAAATGGCAACTCGAATCTCGCACGCTAAAAGGTTGAAAGATTTAACGGAATGAATTAGAGCTTGCAATCATCCTAAAGAAAAGCAATCGTTTGTTATTTGAAAACTAGACCAATAAAGAAATGCAATTTTGGAATCATTGCTAGTTGGGCTTCATATTACCAGAAAGATGCAGAATGAGATGGTTACCATGGTAATGAAGCGATTAGCGTTTTCTATTTATTTAATGGCGCTTTTTAAGTGGAACGAATTATAAAGCATGTGCACTTTACTCTTAAGTATTAAGCCTAAGACTCGAAAGCAGGAGTGGATAAAGAATAGAGTTCATCTAAGTCTTAAATTGCTTTCGAAATATTTTCCTTTTTAAAAAAATTCTTTGTTTTTAAACGCTTTTTTGAAGGATCTTAAATATATACTTTTTCATAAAGGGTTTTAACTAAAAGAAATGGCATATTTTAAACTTCTTTGATTATAAAAAAAATAAATCCATTATTCGTTAAAGTATTTACATGTTAATAGTTACTAGACTCCTGAAGGCGAATAAACTTCTTAAACTATACACCTTTTTCCGAATAATGTTTCTAAAGTAGTAGTATTTCTAAAAAAAGTTACATTTTATACACTAGGAACAACGACTGTATCAATGCGAATGATGACTAAATTTGCTTTTCTTTCAAATACAAATTTCTTATTCTTTTACACAGGAGAATGGCTATTATATTTCGTTGGTAATTTTTAGCAAAATGAAATGTTTCTGAATATAGTTTGAAATATTTTTAAAAGTAATGAAACCAGATACGAGGGTGAATGCATATATATGAGTGTGTGTATACGTGTATGTAAATAGTCGCAATTATTAAGATCTTAATTGAATTCTTAAATAATTAAAAAATATCCATTTTATTAGCAATGGCATCTAAACTTATTAACTTAACAAATCAATTAAAAATTTTGAAAAATATATTTTTTAATTGAATTTTTGCCATTTTTCTCTATTTTAAACAAATTAAAAATTCAAGCTTTATTTGTACAACTGTAAATTTTATTGCTTCTGAAAAAAAATCTAATATATATTTTTTATCACAATAATTAACATATAGTTATTTTGCCAATGTTAAAGCTCCAGATTAGTTGTTGCTTACTTGAGTTGCAAAGAGTTTAAATGTTGTTTATACTTCATTTATATGATTTTTAATAGTAGTGATGAATGCAAGTTTAAACAGAGTAAATCAAAATCTATGATAATGAAAAAAAAGCGATAGTGTAATTAATTTGCCATAAAAGTAAAACCTATTACAGTGATTATTTTGATAGCATCTGATACTTTTATTAATACCTGAGAACAAATTGTTTTGGTTTGAGAATTCTGGAACCCCAAAATACGTAGGCAACAAATTGGCGATTTATCGCTATTGAGGCACCCATTTTTCGCTTTTAGGGTTATGAAAAATAATGCAGAAAGTTGCCACATTTGGCGATTTATAACCAACTAAGGTTGCAACTTGATTTCCGAATTATTCATTATTTGGATTCTAATGAACTGTCATTAACCCTTTTAAACTGATTTGAAACAATGAAGAGACTATCAAAATAAGTATGAGTCGATATTTAGAAAAAAGATGGTTGTTTTCATTGGAAAATCGGTTGTTCTCCAAAACTTTGTTTGCCAACTAGAAAAAAGGAAAACGAAAGCTTAAAAAATTTCATTATGTATACAGAAAGAGTGATAAAGATTATTTGATAAGTCTCGTGATTGTTTCAAACCGGTTTAAACCGGTTAGTGATTTAAATTAAGACAAATAATAACTTAAACATGCTCTCATATGATAAATTGAAATTTGGGATCGTAGATTTAATTTTTTTTATATAAAGTTACAAATTGAAGGAGTGACTTGTTGAAATTTTTATGAGACATTGAAATCCGACGATTTTAAACTATTTAAATTGAAAATCCTAAATCTGTGTATATATCTGAAATAAATGTTTACTTTTTGTGTTTTACAGTAATATATTTTAAAAAATTGAAAAGCAAGATGATCCAAATAATCAAATACTAGTAAGGATTTTGAAATTAAAAAACGGCAAAATCTTAATTGTTTAAAAATCAGTTTTAAGCTAGAATAATATTCTTAAGCAAACTGAGTGAAAAAATATCTTCATTTGTTTCGTATAAACTAACTTTATTCTAATAACTTCTTTACGACAGATTTCCACATTAACTTTGTTGAAATCTCCGTCTGGAAGGTAATTTCTATGGTAATGACAAAAGACGAACATGAAAACCGAATATATTCTAAATGAAGCGAAAGCTAAACTCAGACTTCGTAACTAGACAGCAGTTTATCAAGTTTGAAAGAAATTTCTTGAATAGTTTTCACAGAAAAGCGTCTGGTAAATGTTCTTTAGAGAAAAATAAAATCATGCCCAAAATATTTTAAAAGATAACAATTCAAGTATGAAGAATTTGATTTAAAGGTAGAAATCTAGCTTTTATTTTGTACTCATTTGTTATCCTCTTTCTAATCCAAAAATATTCTAGAAGACTAATGAAATAAAATATGCATAGCAAATATAGAAACAAAGGAAAATGATGTTCAGAAGATATTTATTTCTTCCTCCCTTCGGCATAGTATTATAATTTTAAAAACCAAAATAAACGCATTAATAAATTATAGCTTAAAATGAAGTACAGTCTAAGCATCTGATATTTTCAAAATCCATATACCCTTATATCCCTTCTTATTCCTTATTCCTCTTCTCTCCGTAATACTAAAAGTTTCAGGAGAAACTCATAAGCGAACATTCGGCACTTTCTTCTGGAAACCATGGTAACGCCATAAGCAAACAGATATTCGCCAATTTCTCCATTAGAATTTGGTTGGCTACTATTATGATCAATTCTAACTACTCTAAATGACACTTTGTTTCATATTTTTAGGGGATTGCTAAATTTTTTTTACTTAAACTGTCTTCACAGAGATCTTAATTGATTTTCCTATTCGATGTTAAATTTTCGAAATTTAAAATTATTGTATCTGAATGAAACGAACGGCTTAGAATAACTCGTTTAACAATTAACTTATTGCTGTTAAATTGATGTTTGTTTAATTAACTATTAGTAATTCCTTTGACAACAGCATAAGAGTTACTTTAGGAGTGATTATTTTACTTTGAACAGGGGTCAAATGAAGGTGAAACTTGAATCGGCATTTTCAATTTCCAAAATCTCATGTCATAGCAATAGGTGGAAGATTGACCCTAAAAAATGAAGTCTTATACATCTATACGAGCAATTATTGTATATATATATAAAAAATTTTTTGTGTATTTCCGAAATAGCTCTCACGATTTAGATCGAATTTCATATTTATATAAGGTCTTGCATTTTAAGATTATCTATATAGTTGCCTTTTCAGAATCAAAATTGAGCTTACACCAATAAACAACTTTTATAATTAAGTAGTAGAATAAATATATTCAGTTTTAGCTTCGAATTGAAGTATAGTGATCAGAACAACTAGAATGACGCGTGTGTCCTCGGTTAAAGTCCGGCTTTCTGCTTAATTTTTTAACACTTATCTGTTTAAATTTATCACTTTTGCTTTGTAAATTTATCTATACAGGTGTCCTTCCTGAAAAAAAGAAAGCGGATATTTTACACAAGTTCTTTTTGTCTTTTTTTAAATCTGTCCTTCAGCGCCATCTTAGACCCGATTACACCGATGTAAAAATATATAAAAATATAAGTACCGACAGATAATCAGTAAAATGAATACCGTGATATATCAGATTGTCTCAACTATCTTAAACTTGAGGGCATACATGAATTTTTATTATTTAGATGACCATTATATATGTGGGTAAGATTTAAAAATATTGCTGAGTGAAACTCAGTATTCCAGATATATAATGTTCACATATTACACATACTCGTCAAGGAAGCCCCTGAATCCAGTAGCCTTCTAGGCATTCACAAAACACGTTGTTTTTTGTGAGCACCATTGGTCGTTTAAATGTATCAACAGTACTTTCCAGTATGCGTATTCTATACTTAAAATTTCTAGATTTAATTGTTACCGTAACATCGTGGTGAATTGGATTGTCGCACCAATGTGGAGATTGAATTCTACCAATGATCGAGCTCTTGACCTTCAAATTTACAGCTACATAATATATTCACTAGACAAAAGTGATCACCTGTGATGACATCTTAATAAGCCAGTAACTTCCACTAAACATCAGTGGTCACTTTTATATAGTGGATAAGTTACTCGGCTGCAAATCGGAAGATCACGAGATCGATCCGTGGCGGAATTCAACCTCCACATTGGCACAATTTAGCCAAACACTTCGCCATACACCCTTATCCAATGGTTGTTACTGACTGATTAAGATATCATCACAACACATTTTACCAGAGTGTTGTTTTGGGATGGAGTTTATAATATTCAACCGCAGTCACTCGGCGAAAGTAACATCTGAACCAACAACCCACCTTCCAAACCAGTAATCAGTCATTTGTAGATTTAACTTTCACTGGAAGTGCATACATAACAAATCTTTATTCAGATATTGGAGTCAAAATTCTTACACCATGTATCTAATCCGTTTCCTTTTGTAAATAAGTAGGTAATGAAAATATATATTTTCTTTTTTTATGTATTACAATTTTAACTTTTGTATAACAATGGTTCTGTTATAAAAAATTTGCGAATATTCTTTTTTTATCCAAATACCTACGTGTAATGGTATTCCATGGTATATTATCAAAATAATATCAATCAATGTAAATATGTAAATAATAAAAATATAATTTTATAAATGCTTCAATTCCTTGCTATGCAAAGACAGATTTCCGGCTAAATAGATAAGGTAGCTGACTAAAATCTCTAGGCTGAATGGGACTACAAGAGGTCGATTAGAAAGATATAATTAGCCTAGGTGCAAAATCAATTAATAAAAATGAGAATTCCAGGGATAACATATTATAAATCAATTATATTTTATCATTTTTTTGATATTTCTGTTTTAATACATTTATTTGGATACCATAGAGTTCCTTATCAGCACAAAATGCCGAAAAATATTGTTCAACATATGCTCGACACTGGCCAACATTCAGAACATCGAACAATATCGTATAATATCTTGTGTTAATAGAGTTTATGAACACTGTTTATTTAAAAATAACGGGCAAAAACATGAAGTCCCAATAAACATATAAAAACATGAACATTTCATAAAATTTATAAAAACAAAGCAATGAGCTTAATTAAATCGTTATGATGATAGCAAAGTTTCCGCTCACATCCAATATGTATTTCTAGCTGGTGTTCCAAATGGCTGGCGCCGTATTTAAGACTAAGGCTTAGTGATGAGTTTAAATCTACATAGATCTTGTTAATCGTCTGGTTCAATAGTGTTGTTGGTGTAGAAATAATTAAAGGTAACAATTGATTATCATAATATTTACATTATTACAGATACAAATTAAAGTAAAAAGCATGTGACTAAAATCAAGTCCCTTCTCTCATAGCGAACGGCACGACATTCCCTCTTCATCCCTCGTCCTTATCTTTCTTGTCTTCGTCGTTATCTCTTCATCCCTCATGTAGTTTAACCCCTCGGACACCAGGTGACCTTTCCCGTCTTGACCGGCTTGCAACCTTCACCGTTGGGAGAGGAGGGTAGGGGTCTTACAATAATGTTAAATTAAAATTTTGAAATATGAACATTAATTATTAACTGGAATAGGGACCTAATATTGTGTAATACAAAAGTTTGAAAAATGCCTAAATCCTGTACTGATTTTTATGTTTCTGTTTTATTTTCCGCAGGTCTCCATTATCATGCGAGAACATGAATCTGTTTTCGCTAAGAGGTTTTGAATAATTGAAGGCAGCAAATAATTGAAATTCGAAATCGAATTGGGTAATGAATAAACTATAAACGGCGATTTTCATCACCATCTTTTGATGGCATGTATTTTTTAATCTGATTTTATCAGTATTGCATTATTATTATGTATGCTTCTTTGAAAGCAGATGCGTTTTCAAAAGATTGAACATAGCTGTTATTTTCATGGAATATAATTTTCCTTCGGAGGAAATTAAATAATTTTTATAATCTGTTCACAAAAACTTCACTCATGTTTAATAACAGTTTCGTAACAAGTAATTTTTCTTTCCCCAGTGGGGAAATATCACTTCATTCATTTTTAAGTGGGAAACATTGAAGGAATTGACTCCTGTTCAAAGATTAATCAATTTCGAAACCGTTTTATGATCTCAGAAAGTGAAAAACAAGTTTATGTTTACAAAAATATTGTTTTCATAAAAATTCTGCATAAATTAATATGTTTAAGATTTTATTGATGAATAGTTAGTATTTGGAAATCGCATAGTATATATATATTTATAATATTAGAAAGAGAGAGGTTTCATGAATGTTTGAAACCAGTTTAAACTGGTTAATGTCTTAAATTAAGACAAATAGTAACATAAAAAATGTGCTCACATGGTAACTTGAAATTTGCAATCGTAGATTTCATTATTATTATTATTTTTTCTGTTTTCAGAGCCAGAATAATTCTCATAATTCTATTTTTGTTTCAAAATTTCACATTTCCCCATAAGAATTTAAAACTTAAAAAAAAAAGATAAAATAGTCGTCAAGAAATAGTCGGAAAATCGTCTACAATCGATAAAAGCATAAGAAACTAAAATGGGTTTCTATTTTGTTAGCTGACGACTTTTTTCTTTTTTTTTTTCCTTTCTCTCCCAAAGATTAATGTGAAACCGCCTTTGCCTTTGCAGGATGCAAAGGAAACTTTTCGTGTGCTCTCCTAACCGTGAAATTACAGAATATTGCTTCTGGAATTAATTCCTCTACCACAAAAATCCTGATGCCTTACTTTCAGAACAATTATTCATGTAATTATTCAAACCTTCTTTTATTGATGGGTACTATTGAATAATGAATTTTGATTGTAATAATAATTGCCATCAATTTTGGAGCTAGTGGGATAGAATCAATTTTGAATGCTACTCTTGATTTATGGAATTCTTTTTCAAGATTTTATATACCAAATAGACTAAGAATTTAAAAAATTAGGCCTCGGTTACTTAACCACTTCGTTGTTTACCCGGAGTGCCATATGTGCATCGATTTATCGTATTTTGATTGTTAAACAAAAAAATAAACCATTCAAAACGATTATAATTCAATATTAAAATTACTTCAATTATATAGATAAGTCAAGTATTCAATGAATTTCTTAATGAATCAAAATAATAAAATATTCCTAAAATAGCTGTAATCTTATTAGATAGAAAGTCATATTACTGACTCTTCGTCCAGCCCGAAAGCAATCGGCAATACATACCGAATGGCCAGATTGCCACTACAGTAACACTAGTGGGAACTGGTTGAGTCCTAAAGGGTATCGCTGACCACGGTACAACCCTCCTCGTTGGAAGTATGTTCCGTCATCGATAGAAGTCAGATCCCCCACCTTTATTGTACCCATCAGGTTCGCTATATCCACCACCAAGCCGGAAGGTTCTCTTTCTCACCTACGTGGTATCCGCCGGGAGCTCTTATTAGATGGTAAGTGCACTGACCTCCGACCCACCAATAAGGCACACGGATTAACCACGTAAGATTGAATGACTGGACTGCCACTACAGTAATACCAATGTGAACTATGGTTGAGTCCTAAGGGCCATGGTCCCCGGCCACAGTACAACTCTCCCCGCAGGCAGTACGTCCCACCATCGATGGGAGTGCAAGAACCCCAAACTTCTATTATGCCCACCGGGTTGGCAAGATCCAACCACCATACCGGAAACATCTCATTCATTTCGAGGTGCTCCCCCCCGGAGGCTCTTATTAGACGGCAAAGAAAATGAAGTAGTTAAGTGGTTAATATCTGTGCTTTAGACGTTTATCTATATCTAAATAGAATTTTTCAGTTAAGTAAATAACACAATTTATAAAAAAGAATATAAATAAGGTATGATATTGACATATTTTAATCCTCCACTTGCGTATCTCCCGATTTCCGTGGTTGGGCAATAAGTCCTTTCACTTGTATTCCTCGTTTTTCTCAATTTATAGGGGTTATAGATTTTTAAGACATCATTATAGTGCAACATGTAGTATCAGTTCATTTTCTTTGAAGAATATTTGAATTCATTTGCAAACATAGCATTTAAATAGTGAGTTTAAAGTATTACACTGCCAGCGGTTTAAGTAAGAAAAATAATGCAATTTTCATTTTTTCTGTTTTTAAAGACACTTACTTGGAAGGAGAAGCACAAATAAAATTAGGTGTGTAATCTTTGTAGCCCTATAGTCGATGGAACTTTATACGGAATTTGAGGCAACCATTGAAAAATTTGTAAATTCTTTCAATGGCGTAAATTCTTTCCCTTTTTATTCAACATGAAATCAAAAACGAAATGAGCTGGGTAAATGCAATTTGGTGTACTCTTTGCACTAAAATAATAAATATCTTGGATTTTTGAGACTATGTCAGTCAAGTAATAAGCAATTTAAAAATGTCTATTCTTGATTCTGAATAAGATAATTTTGAAATGCCATAAAATTCTCTGTTATGTTGTCTAGCCATCAAAAATTATATTTTCATCATATTTTAGTATAAAAAATGATAATGCTTATATTATCTTCATTAAATAAAAAAAATAGAATTAAAAACCCACAAATTGACTATGCTAATTTTGAATGTTCACCTATTATATTTCCATCATATTTTAATTAAAAACTTTGAAATGAAAGCAATTAATGATTTATTCGAAAATATGGTGTACTGCTAATGTACGTTTACTTACACTGCAGAGCAATATTTGAATAATTTTAATAATAATCTATGTATTTTCTTATTGTAGTTGATAAATAAACTTGTGTAAAAATTGTCCTTTTATGTTTACTAATTGACATACCCGACGCTAATCAAGACAAAAATATTTTCATATCTTTTGTTAAGAACAAACTTCAGGCAACCTTCATTAGAATAATACGCTTGTTTCGATTTTCTTGATTAAAATTTTTAGCATGACAAATAAGTTCTTTTAATAACAACAGCTATTATCAAATATGAAATCAATTGTTATCTATGAATGTTGTTAATATCATATGCAAAAAAAATATTAAATCCGTATATAATTTTAGTTCGAACGTAATGACTTTTAAAAATAAGCTTGCACAATTTTTATAAAAATACATTTTTAAAATAAAATCTTATACTATACAAAAATATTTTTATCGTCTATGGCTTTACTTTTTAATTTAAAATATAAATTCCGTTGCATAAAAATATGGTAGTTATCTATACTTATAATAAAGCTCAATGTGTGTGTGTGTGTGCGTGCGTGTGTGTGTGTGTGTGTGTGTTGGCGCTCTACAGGCCAGACCGTTGGACCTACAGCTACCAAATTTGGTACATGTATACCTTGGAGGTTGGGAATGTGCACCGCGGAGCCCTTTTTTTGAATTTTTAATTCGAATTTGAATTAATTAAAATTTAAACGAAATTTCGACGTTTTTCCGCTATAACTTCCGAAATTATTATCGGACAAACATGATTTTAACATCAATTTAAAGATAAAAAAATTAGCTTTCTAATGGTATCAGTATTTTAATGTATAACTCAAGCTTCTATTTTTAACGAATTTTTAAAGAAATATTTTAACCATGTT
>JAPMOQ010028051.1:3332-14079 GCA_026543055.1 Argiope trifasciata | reverse complement strand
CGCAATTCTTGATGTCTTAAAGTGGACTGTGAACAGAAATTAATTTCAATTGTGTATTTAAAAAATAATTTGTTAGGAAACTATATCCTCAATAAAATTTAAATACATCAATTAAGATTAAATAAAAATTGTGAAATGCTTTTATCTGATTCAAATCTTATAAGAATTTAATAGTTTCAGTCTTATAGATAAAATATAAAATATTGATTTTTTAAGGTAAAAAGCATCTCTTTACAAAAAAAGTATTATTCTTATTTAATATGCGTAAATTAGGAATCATAGCATTATAGAATACTGAAATAAATCATAATGTATAAAGAATTCTGCTTTACTTAATTTTTTTTGTCCAATGTATCGCCATTTTGTGTTCTTAAGTTCGTTGATGGTAACATAGGGAAAATTCAAAAAAATGATATAATTCTAAGGTTCTAGATGTCAAAATTTCATTTATAAAGTAATAAATGTTCATATTAAAAGAAACCATAGACAAGAAACTGCAAGATTCCAATTTATTTACTTTAAAAAAAACTGCAGTTAAATGAAAAAAAAAAATATTAACTTTAATTATTTTAATACAACAATTTCAATCATGTGACACATTGACAAGATCTACGCAGCGTTAAAATTTTGAATTGTAACAAAACTAACAAATCCAGGAATTCAATATACTAAAAAAATTTCAATTATGTTTGATCAATTAAAATGTTAGTTTAAAACTATAAAATGGCAACAGACTATATTAGCTAAACTTTAAAAAAATATTTAACATGCAGGGATTGATAATAATGTAAAAAATGAGACATCAAATAGGCGTATCATGTAAATTATCCCACTATGTTTAAATTAACATTTTTGAAAAAAATCGATTCTTTAAAAACTATTTAAAACAGTGGTTTTTAATTGCATTGTTAATTATGAAACAAAATACTATAATGATAAATATATTATTTGGAAATATCATATATTTTGAGAAATATGAAAATTTGTTGCAAAATTTAAAGAAATTTAACCAAAACGGTCCACACTCCACACAACATTTTAATACAGCAATCCTGTTTTTCTTTGTACACAATTTATAGAATATAATGATGAAAGAAATCAACTAAAATCTAAGAAATATTTTGAGATGCAACGAAGTGATTGGTAAAAATATACGTATCGATGCATTTTTACCTTAAATTCACAACTTAATTTTTTATAAACACCTACAAATGAAAATTTATTTGACAAACAATCAAACTTTTGGTTTATTTCATTTCGCACATTATTTAAAAACCACGCTGAAACTTTTATGTCAATACCTCCATTAGTTTTTAGGATATCACGTTAAAGGTGAAGAATTTTTAAGAAAATTAAAATTTTGATGAAATTAAAGTTAAAGACACATTTTAACTGAGAAAAGATGTGACCCTGGAGGATAGGGTAGGACTACCTTTTCCAAGAGAAGATAAACTGTTTTGGAAGGTGGAAAATCTAAGAAAAAACAATGAAAAAATATTCACCAATGTGGTCGAAAACCAGTGTTTATGACGTTGTCGGATACCTTAAAACATGTAATAATATGACAATAAAATACAAAGGGATACACCAGCTGTTTTTAGAGATACTTGTTATATCTTATACTATAATACGAGGAATGGTTGCCAAGTCGAAAATCGCCCCAGAATTAATAAACTCCGGTAAACTTGGTGTTCTGGGGTTTTTGGCCACGAGGAATCGATTGGCGCCGGTTTTGAAGCGCTACGGTCGAGCAGTTTGGAGTTACAGATAGGATATTTTCAAACTATATTAGTTCGCCATTTTGGCTAATAGGTTTCAAGCGGTAACGTGCTGCCATCTATAGCCAATATGACGAACTAATAAAGTTTCCAGAAGATGATCCGGAACTGATCTCGAAATGGATGATCCATGACCCGTGTGGTGATATGAACCCAAGCTCTCCGTGTATGGTCAGCAAACATGGAAGTGCAGATGGGGATTTCCAATGGAACATCAAGATATGACATCGCTGGTGGACGATGAAAAGCCGAGGTTTAACCGGTTATCTTTTCACTAATGGTTTCACAAATTTTCTTATGGCATGTATTGTTTTGATAAATCACAATTGAAAATTTAAATCTTTGAGTTAGCTTCGATGCCTGTTTTCTCCGAGCGGAGCTCGGTCACCCGCTGGTGTAATTTTATATCAGGTCTTGCTCTAATTCATGTCTTTTTTATTTAAATATGTAGATGAAATAAATGAAATTTATTTTGTAAACATCACTAAGATAAAAAAAATGTTTTCTACTTGAATTACATGAAAAATGTCTGAAAATTACCTGTCAATACCTTATCTATCAATACCTCTATTAGTTTTTAGGATATCATGTTAAAGGTGAAAATTTTTTATAAAAATAAAAATTTTGTGAAAATTGAGGATAAATTTTACCTGAAAAATATGTGACCCGGGAGGATAGGTCAGGCCTTCCTTTTCCTAGAAAAGATGAACAGTTTTCGAAAGAGAAAAGTCTAAAATACAAAAAATAACAATAAAACAAATTCGCCAATGTGCTCGATAGCAATAGTTTTTAACGTAGTCGGGTACCTTACAAATTGTATAAATTCATCTACGTAAAATGTGTTCCATTTTCTGCTCAACGTTTGAACTTTATCAACTGGCCATGAGCATGACAACCTTCAAAGAAGTATATAATATGGCAATTCAAAACGTCATGAAACATTCCAAGCACGTTTTCTCTTTTGCAGTAAATTGAATCTTAAAAGCGGTTCTCGTATTCTGATGACATTTATATAAGAAAATATTTCAGATCTAAAGAAGCCTGCAATGTCAAGTTATGAAAATTGTTTTGGTGTTCCTATGACTTAAATTCCAAATGTTAAAGGAATTTTGAATCTTTGAAAATCACAAAATACTGCATATTTCTAATTTCATTTCACATTTTAATAAAAGTTTTATGCATTGACCACAAATTTACGTAGATTAAATGCCATTTTCAATTACTAAACATTTGAAAGTGATTGATTTCATTTTCTTCTGTTCACAGACGACAATATAATATTATTCAATGAAATTTATGAAGCTTTTTTAATATATGTTAAGATATTGTTGTTTTTTTCTTGTTTTTTGTGGGGCCGGGGTGGCCTGGTGGTAAGGTCACGGCTTCTGAACAGGAGTGTTACAGATTCAAGACTCGATTCCACCGAAGATCCGTCTTGAGAGGGATCTATCGCACGTTATATCTGTCAGGCCAAATGTCCTCCCGCTGGAGTGGTGTGGTATGGAGAAGGGGGTGCCAGCTCAAGGTGCCGTCCTCGTCATCTTACCGTGATTCCATGACGAGGTTCATCCCAAAATAGCCATAGTGTTTCTTTACAACAGAACGTTAATACAGCTAAACAAAACCTTCCTTTTTTTGTTTCTAGCAACAACTGAAATACATTTTTGGCATTTACAACATGTCGCCCGAATGTCTACTAAGAAAAAATTTTAATGAACTTGACTGTATTGTTAATAGTTTTATTTTTGACACATTTCATTAATATTCTTACAATGATAGTTAATGAGGGATTAAACAGAATAACTTCTAATTAATTTCTAAATTCAATATGTATTCAGATATCGAGAAGTGTTACTTCACAATGCGTTCATACGTTAAATGAAACAGTTAATATTTTTTGCTGTTTTAAATGATTAAGATATTAAAATTTCGTTCAACTTAAAGAATCAAGTATATGCAATTAATTGTATAAATATAGACTACATATAGACATAAATTTATTTCATTTTAATTAACTTCATAACATATGAAGATAAAAGTTGTCGAGGCAAGAAATTATATATTCTTTGCTGGAATACTTAATTTGATATTTCTTTCTTAGAAAAAAAAGGAATATATTCCCGATAGTTGATATATTGTATCATTACTTTCTAAAACCTAAATGAGAAAAATTGCATTTTCTTCTCGATTTTTCATTATTTTAATACTTTAATTGTTTGTATTTATTTTATACTTATATCTTAGCGGTCATTTGCAGAAAATAGGATTGAAAATGAGAATAACACTTCACTGGGGAGGTGAAAATTTAGGACTTAACTGGGGAATTGCGGTTTACAGGACTACATTTTCATTACAATTGAGTCAAATTATTAGATCGCAAATCTGACAATATATTCTGCTGACATTTTTCTTACTACTTAAATATGTTTTAGAAATTTTAGAATCTCTGAAAAAATTAAAAGAGTTGTAACATACATTTTCATCTAAAATTACTTGTAGCAATAAATAATATTCTTGAAAACACTTATTAATTTATAATTTTAAAATCCCATTTTGTTCCAGTATATAAAGGTATATAGGTATATGTCAAACAATAAAATGAAAAATCAATAATTATATGATAAATTTTAAAAAATGAGAATAGGTAAAAGTGCTCCTTTTTTTATCGGCTTGTATGAATTTCATATCACGGTTTTCTAGGACATTTTAATTTTAAACTTACAGGTTAAGAACTATTTCAAAAATCAACCTATAAATTTTGTATATATATCAGATATATTGGACGATATTTCTGGTCAGTTTTCGTGTCAGCTGCTAATACTTGTTTGTCACTGGGATATTAACCGGGTGCAGTGGTCTCAAAACTTCGCTCAAGGAAATAATTGAATTATTTAAAAAAAGCCATATGCTGAAATCGGTTGAAAAAGTTAAAAAAGTCAAGCTACAGAGACAATCCATTCATTTGAGTTATAAATATAATAGTGGTGAGCGGAACTCCATAGTTAGCTGTCTAACAGAACTCACATCCCCAGTTAAGGGTTAAGAATGATATCTAATACTATAATACGAGGAATGGTTGCCAAGTCGAAAATCGCCCCAGAATTAATAAACTCCGGTAAACTTGGGGGTCTGGGGTTTTTGGCCACGAGGAATCGATTGGTGGCGGTTTTGAAGCGCTACGGTCGAGCAGTTCCGAGTTACAGATAGGATATTTTCAAACTTTATTAGTTCGCCATAATGGCTACTTAATTTTTCAGGCGGTAACGTGCTGCCATCTATAGCCAATATGGCGAACTAATAAAGTTTTATGTTTATGCTGTTATAGGTTTATAATATGTTTCTTATGTATGTATATATGTTTGGTTTTTCTAAATAAATTTGTCAAAAATATTGAACTTCAACACACTTCAATCTTTACCTTTACTTTACCTTTGTATAGATTAGTTCCCTTTCCAAACTCTAACTTTGTTTAGAATAGTTTACAATGGTGCACTTTAACCGGTTATCTTTTCACCAATGGTTTCACAAATTTTCTTATGGCATGTATTGTTTTGATAAATCACAATTGAAAATTTAAATCTTCGAGTTAGCTTCGATACCTGTTTTCTTCGAGCGGAGCTCGGTCACCCGCTGGTGATTACTTATATTCACTATTACTTAAAACATGATATCACTAATACTTTTATAAAAAGGGGGAAAAAGTTAACTCCAGAAGAAAACAATTGTGATGAAAATATATTAAGCTATAATACTGTGGAATTTTATCTTGTGAAGCATTGGACTCGAAGTACATATCAAATTGTTCATTGGGAATTACTTTAGTGTTTTTGTGTACTGATGAAACCTTATTCATTGCTAAACAGCATCTGAATTCGACAGTTCAAATCATTCATTTAAAGATAATCCTGCTAAATGCAGTTCTATGCCATTTGCAGTAGTATCTTTCGCTTTTGTCAACAATGCTTGACATTACTATCAAATATATGGATAGTTTTCAAAATTCATTCATACATTTCACAATCGTTCATAATCTTTATTCATACAAGTTCAATAAATTTCTTTTGCACGCATCACTTTCAAATTTTGAAACAGC
This sequence comes from Argiope trifasciata, assembly GCA_026543055.1. Classification (NCBI taxonomy): domain Eukaryota; kingdom Metazoa; phylum Arthropoda; class Arachnida; order Araneae; family Araneidae; genus Argiope; species Argiope trifasciata. The sequence continues at coordinate 8,208 of JAPMOQ010028051.1, read as the reverse complement.
ATTTATATGAATAAACGTTTTATGTAATAATTTAAACTGCATATATTTCATTTTAATTCATGTCACTTTCAGGCCCAAAATGTTGCTTTGAGCAATATTTACTATTAATATTCTATTAACAATCTCCATTTCACGCAGCTCTAATTTCCACTTACAAATACTCAGTATCAAACTCTATTGATCAAAACAATTGATATATTAAACAATTAAAGAACGTTGTCGATAGAATACTCACTTTTTTAATGAATATAACAGTTTTACTGTCAAGGAATATTTATCATTAAAAACATAAAAAGAAATATGTTATGCTCTATAGTTATCTCTCATCAATGTATTTTTTTATGTTTCTAGAGCCTAAATTCAAATTTATCTAAATGTCAGAGAAAGTGCTCTCTTATTTTGTCATTACGATATCTCCTAGATGAGATAGAATTGAAGTATTCAAATATGAATTAGAATAACATAAACATCGGAAACATCAATCCAAGCCTTCTCACTTTTATCTCCTTTTTATTTGCAGGACGAGGACACATAACATAACATAACGTCATTCTGTGCCTCCGGTGCCTATAACACTAAGTTATCTAACCGGTTGGAAGGGCACAGAATGGAAGGAAGGGAAAAAGAAAAGGAAGAAACAGATAAAAACATTAAAGAAAGAAAGAGACGACTAAGCATCCAGGTGTCTCCAGAGAGAATCCCATTGGTGTCAAATCCTGAACGACTCTATTCAATTTTTGAGGAAGTAATAATTAGATGGTGGGAGGAATGATACTTAAACAAATACTGACTAGGGGTTAAACGTATAGGGAAATGAGAATGCTAATTAAAAGAAGAGATTGATAAATTGTATTGAGAACATCTGTGTGACATGTATCAGCAAATAAACAATCACTGTAGAGTCAGAAATAGGTAGCGTTCGTCTGGGTCCTGTGGTTTAGTTTTCTTTCTTGAGAACTGCACTTTTAAGTGGCTTTTGAACACTTTTGATGTTATAATTCAGCTGATTTTGACAACTATATATAAATATTTTCAGATATTTCATTTTACTCGCACGAATTCTTACTATAACACGTAACCATCTCCGGTTCCATCTTATAAGCACAATCAACCCACATCCAAACCTAAACTAAAACTCAACTACCTCTGTTATTGTAGGAATTCTTTCCTGACGTCACCAGCGGAAGTTGCTCAAATGGGTTATATCACTATATGACCTTAAAGGCTTAATAAGGCAGGAATTCCACCAATGTGTATTATTTGTGTATTCTGAAATAAGTCTAATGAATTATACGCTCGTGGATTCTGAGTAAATGCATCTTAACTGTATGCTATTTGTATCCTAAATGGCTTGTTGTAATTATCTATAAACTCTCATTCATAAGTCTTTAAAAAAACTGATGCCAAGTATGTTATTTCCTAATAGCCTGATTCAGACACCAGCTCATTTGCCTTGAAAATAGATTCAACATAGTTTCAATTAAATCTCGTATGTATAATATGCTGTTAATGGTTTCATCTATTCAGCTTTTATAAGCATCAAATTGAGACAGATATTTTGATTATCCTATACCTATTATGTCCACTATAAGCATTAACGTTGTAACGTTCTCCTGTTCCATTCACAACAAACGACATTTCCAGACAGATGTTCAACACCTGTTAAAACTTTCCATTGTTGAATGCCTACAAATGGCTGGATGGGTGCTCTCCTTACTACCGATTGGTCGTTGCATATGGTCATGAGTGATTCAGCTGAAAGACCACACTTGAGGTTCATTGTCTGGGAGGAACCTGTCGCATCTTCAAAGGAATGGTGAGTCAAACATCGAGGTCATGCGTGGTCCTTTTATGAAGGAATATCACCAAAACTTGTTCCAGAACGGTTGTTTGTGAGACCATATCATGTATGAACATCCCCTGCCAGATCTGCACAAAGGTGGGAAATTTTGCTGAATTATTGGCCGATGGAGAGCTCACGTGTACGAATGGGGATTGAGGAGGCGGAGTTTGGACAGATTTAAACAGCAGATTTTTCTTTGAAGCAAGGAGAGAGACCTTTTTGATTGCGGACTGCTTGAGCCTAGAGTAGCTGCTCTGACTAACACCATGTTAGTATCTTGTGGCATTTTTCACCGAATTGACGAAGAACTGTTTTCACTGTAAGCCTTCAACCTCCGATGTGTAAATAGAAAATTGTTAACCTAGATTATAGCAAATTGTTCTTTATGTATATATATATATATGGATGTAAATAAGAGAATTGTCTGAAATTCCACTGTTTTATTTCATCGGTCACGATCAAGTCATTACAACGTACTTGATGGTGTAATGAATTCACAGTGCCTTTGAAAATGTAAATACTGAAATTATTTACCTTTACATTGCATTTCATGACCATAATGAAGGTGACGAACGCAAATGTCTTCCCTCGTTGCATCTGATAATAGCAAAGTTATTTTTTTCATTTATTTATTCCTGTTGTAAAATGCAGAAAATAAAGAAAAATAGCAGTAGTTTTCAAAGCTGGAATAAAGTATGGCGATTCATAATTTAACGAAACAACGATATCACCTTTAATTTCATTGCAAAAGTGTTTGAAAGTTGTGAAAAATTCATGGAACTATTTGTCTTAGAAATAAATGCATTTCATTAAGATAACAAGGATAATAACTTCGTTGAAAACTGAATAGGACTGAATTTTATTTGAAAAAAAAAAGGATTTTTTCAATAATAAAACTTACACTGAAGTGACAAAAGTCATGGGATGACTGTTAATATCGTGCCGGTCCTCCTTTTGACCGGCAAAGTGCAAAAACTCGACGTGTTATGGAGTCCACAAGTCGTTGGAAGTCCTCTGCAGGAATATTGAGCCATGCTGTCTGTATAGACGTCCATAATTGTGAAAGTGTGGATGGTGCAGGAGTTTGGGCACGAACGGACCTTTCGATGATGTCCCTAAAATGCTCGATGGAATTCATATCGGGTGATCTAGGTGGCCAGATCATGCACTGGAATTGTCCAGAATGTTCTTCAAACCAATCGCGAACAGTTTTGGCCTGGTGACATGGCGCATTGTCATCCATAAAAATCCCATCGTTCTGTGGGTACGTGAAGTCCATGAATTGCTGTAAGTGATCTGCAAGCAGCTGAACATAACCATTTAGAGTCAATGATCGGTTCAGTTGCACCAGAGGACCGAGTCCATGCTATGTAAAAACAGCCCACACCATTATGCAGCCACGACCAGTTTGAACAGTGCCTTGCTGACATTTTGGGTCCATGGCTTCGTGGGGTCTGCGCCACACTCGAACTCTACCATCAGCTCGTAACAACTGAAATCATGACTCATCTGACCACGCCATGGTTTTCCACTGGTCTAGGGACCAGTCGATATGCTCACGAGCCCAGGAGAGTCACTGCAGGCGATGTTGTGCTGTCAGTAAAGGCACTCGAGTCGGTGTTCTGCTGTCATAGCCCAAGGAAGACAAATTTCGCCACACAGTCCTATCGGACATGTCCCTCGTACGTCCCACATTGATTCCTGCAGTTATTTGCCGAAGTGTTGCTTGTCTATTAACATTGACCATTCTACACAGACGTCGGCGGTCTCGGTCGTTAAATGCAGGTGGGCGCCCACTGCGCTGTCCATGATGGGATGTGATGCCTGAAATTTCATACTCTCGGCACACACTTGATACTGTGGATCTCAGAATGTTGAATTCACTAACGATATCCGCAATGGAATGACCCATGCGTGTAGCTCCAACTAACATTCCACGTTAAAAGTCTGTTAATTCTCGTCGTGCCGCCATAAACCACGAAAAACCTATTCACATGAATAACTTGAATACAAATAAAAGCTCTGGAAAACGAACTGCGCATTTATACTTTTTCGCTGCGATACTACTGCTATCTGTATATTTGCATATTGCTATCCCATGACTTTTGTCACTTCAGTGTAATATATAATAGAAAATTTAAGACATATAAAATGACATGCATATCTTAGTTCTGCAAATAAAATGACATGCATATCTTTGTTCTTAAACTGCAAAGTATTTGTTTTTGAACATCAAATATATGTTGTGGTACGATAGTTTTCAAATTCATAACAATAAATTGATACACCTAGAAAAAATAATTATGTGTAAAATAACTTCCAAACAGCAGAATATAAGAGCTTAAATTTTATTAATTTCATTTAATTATTCCATTTTTATTCATTCATTTATTCATTTAATTTAATTTCAATCATTTTTAATTGTATAAGAGCATTAAATATAATTATTTTCAATTAAACATCATTATATTAAAAATATTAAAAAATGAATATCGTATAATTCGAAAACATAAAACAAATCATATTTTGTAATTCTCCAAATATTAAAAATGCTATGTAAATACTTTTAACATATGCATCATATTTGTAAGTATTGCTGTAATAAATTTAATTCTATTTCTATGAATAGAAATAAATGCGTTTTAACTTGAAATTTAATATGATCTTTTGGTTGAAATTTAAATACGGATGCGCAATACTTGTCAGTATCGTTTTAATAAATGAAATTCTTTTTGTATGCTTAGAATTAAATGCATTTTAGCTTGAAATTTAAAGAAAACATACTTCGAGAAAAGGAAAAAATACCTTCTATTTTTTTTTATTATTATAAGAGCATCTATCAGGTTCACTGTTAAAAAAATATTCATAAACTTTCGAAATTATGTGTCATTTGCATAATTTTTCTTCAAAATTATGCAAATGACACATTTTAATAGTCAATGAAATTGAGTCTACTTACTAAACTGGAATTGAAAAAATCAGTCCTTTCAAAGTACAAATGTTCCCAGTTATAAATATTCCATAAATTCCCGT
>JAPMOQ010028050.1:25490-52320 GCA_026543055.1 Argiope trifasciata | reverse complement strand
CCAAGATTGAGTGGTCACTTTAGTCTTGTAGTCCTCTTATCTGCCTACGAACCATAAGATCACGAGTACGATCCTCGCGATCGCTAATAGCTACACGACCACTGCCACTGGGGATGATAATCCACTCTCTTCATAGGCAACGATCCGGCCTTTATCATACTTCAACACTTGCTGGTAAATATTTTGTTTATTCTTATTCCAAGCATAATACGATATTCTGAAAAAATTCCAACTTTACAAAGCGCTTTGCTAACAAGAAATCCACTACACAAAATTTCATTCATGCAGTGTTTAAAATCTTTCTCTTTCACGCTTCATCTAAATGCACTTAAATACAAATCATTTTCCAACCTATTCCTTCATTCATGTGATTTTGTCATTCGCCGGAGCGTCCCTTCTCGTGCTGTCATTTTAATGACTATCAGTGTCTTTTGAATTAAACACATTTTTAAATATTATAACTGTAAAGGATTATATCTTTAAAATGTTTTACCTATGCCATATGTATAATATGGACATAGATTAGATATAGATGCTTAAAATCAACAACAAAGATCTGACTCGACCAAACGCAATATAATTTGATATGGAGATGATAATTTTTACTTTAGATCCTATTTTCGACTACACTATTAAACATCAGCATTTAAAAAATTATCATCAAATTACTAAAAAGGATAAAATATTTTTTTTCACATCACAATGATCAGATAATGTAATATTAGGTAAATATTTACCCTTGACTGTTTTTGTTTTGTATTGAAAAAAATTGTATTTCGGAATCAATTGTTTTCATTTAAATTTGAGATAAGTCTCTCTAAATTTATAAACAAGCCTATATTTGCTAATTTTGTTGATAGAAATGCGAACATTTGTATGTGCATATAGGAATATTTTTAAAAGAGTAAAAATAACTTTCAACTACCACATAACTCGTTTTTTTATTTATCTGTCATTTCATGAAACTACCCGGTTTGTTTATTTTATGATACTTTGCACGTGGAAGTATATGTCTAAATGTAATATTTAGGATAATAAAGCTTATTCCATTTTTTGAAACTCTTTTGTATATAAGTAATCTACTTTTTTCACCTTTTGATACTTATATCATTGTTGTATCGTTTCAGCTAGAATTTGAATCTGAAGATTTTGAATATGAAAAGTAAGTGATTTTTAAAAGTGAAAATAAATGAACATAAGATTAAAAATTTTAAATAAGAAATATTTATGGTATTCTTTAATCAATTCACGAATCATCATAGTCGCGTTACCCTTCGTCATTTTACATGCATATGAATGTTGCTAACCATATATTTTCATGCCACTTTTTCTGCGATCAGTATGTTATAAAAGTTTTCTTGAGAACCCCACGTGTTGCTGTGCTAAGATGAGTACTCTCATTAAGATGATCTTCATAAATTGATTTATGAACAGTTTAAAAATAAACAATAACGATTTTCATAGTGCTAAGAAAATTACAACGACCACTACAACAGCTACGCGCACATTTTTATATTTTGCTAGCCGATACCCGATGTATTGCTGGCGCCGGAGAAAATCGTTTTAAGTGCAATCAGTCAATAATTTGGCAATGTTTTATCAAAATAGGATACAACAGTATATAAAATACGAACAAACATATATTCATTTTTATACATTAGATTTGTGTATTCTTTTAGAATTGTAAAGCTTCATGTTCTTTCAGAATGGCGATGAAAGAAACTATTGATTGTATCTCGCAATTCATTAATATTTGTTCGGAATTCTCAAATTTAATTTTAGAAAAGGTGATTTAAATATTTTCTTTCAAAATTGATTAAACATAGACAATATATTTGTATCATAATATCGTTAAAGTAGGGGAAAAGATAATTTTTGAAAACTGAGACGGTGCAAAATTATTTGTACTAAAATATTTTCAGAAGTTACTGTGAAAAACACTAAAATTTATTTGAAATTTAAAACCCGTTGTTTTCCCCACATAAACAAACCTGCGTAATAAAGTTGTTACCACTGAAAATGATTTGCATGACATTTGCTTATTATAGCTTCAAAAGATTAACCTTTAACTTGGATTTAGCATTCCAACTGAACCTGTTGTCTCCTCGGCGAGTTATTTGAAGATTAATCCTTGGTAATTTGATCAATGCGAGAGTCAATTAAAAACATTTTTTTAGATAATTTTACTATGCCTATAACAATCCCGTAAGTATAAGCAATAGGCTGACCAAGTTTCATCGCATTAGGATGAATGGTTTAAGAAGGCATAAGAGACATACAGACCAACATTCATTTTTATTTATATAGATAATAAAGATGGACATGCGTGTGTGGTCCTCTGCAGAACTTCGAGCTGTCCAACGTTTCTTACTAACATTTTGAAGGTTGGAATGTCCACTTGATGGCGACTAATGAATGTGCATCTGATGACTTTTAGAAAAAATTTTAATTAAAATTTTTCCCAATTAAAAATTAAGGGAAATTTTAGGTTTTTACGAGATAATTTTATAAAACATTGCAGGAGAAAAATGGTTTTTACGGCATCTTAAATCTCAACAAATTATCTTTTTAATTATATCATTGCTTGCTAATTTTCTGTTTCAATGAATTTGAAAAAAAGACTTTTAACCACCTTTTCCAATAATTTATTTTCGCAAAATAAAAACTAGTAATATTTTTTTTATTGTTTTAAATTCGTTTCCTACATAGGTTAACAAATAAATTTTTTTATTTTAGTTACATTTTATAAAATAATTATCAAAAAATAACTATGTATTAAATCTTATTTGACTGAAATAAAACTGAATTATTTAATTAATGAAACATATGCTTTTAAAGTTCAAAGAAAAGTTTTTTTTTGTGCATTTTTTAAATCATATTTCATATTTATTTCGAAATATATTGGATTATTCATTTACATTACATTTCCAATACATTGCTCATTAGATTTTCAGTATTCATACAATAATACTATACACACATTTTCAGATATATGTTGAAAATATTATTTTTCAGATTATAATAATATTTAATATTTTCTATCCTGAATTTTTAATTTTTCTGTTTTGTAAACGGGATTGCCACATATTGATAAATGCTCAATTTTTCCACGTAGGCTTGACGTGTGTAAGAAATTTAAATTTAAATTTTATTTTATATCAAATAAAGTGTTTGGAAATATGGTCAAAACATTTTTTAAAGTTTGGCTTAAGTCAGAAAAATTATGTATGCTCGCAAAATAATATACATAAAAAATATTTATTTAGAAATTTTAATGTGAAGGAAATACATTTTTATTTAATATTTTTGGAAGTTATTGGAGAAAATGTCAAAATATGCGCTTAATTTTTGGTTAATTAAAATTAATTCTAATTAAAATTTCAGAAACCTTTGACCTAGTTGCCTATTTTTAACTTTTAAAAAGTGTATGTGTTAAATTTCATAGATTTATTTCAATGATTAAAACCGAAAATAAAAGACGCAGAAATTACATACGCACATAACTCTTTATTGTAAGAAGAGATGTTAAAGTCGTAAAGTTCATTAATTTTTCAATTCAAAGCCATATGGTGCTACTTCCTTAATATTATCGCTCCAAATGAAATACAATATTCTGTTACATTCGAAAATATACAACTCAACAAAATTTCAAATGTCAACCCTATTTGGAATTGAAAATTGTTAATAAATCCCATCCTTACATATATGAAATCAAACATTGCAAACGTGATGTAAAAATAACTCGAACAAAAAGAAATCCTTATCTATATTTATTTCAATCTTTTCTCTTACAGAGATATAATTGAAGTAGAGATTTACTATTGGGATCGTCAAGTCACTGTAGAGAAGTATGTTCCTGAATACAGAGTAAGATATTTCTTTTATTGTATAATTTTTCAAATTGCTCTAAATTAAATGTAAACTGGATGAAAAATAAGATAAATAATGAAAAAGTAGTAGTTTGTATCTTTAAGTGTAGCAATATGTTTGGTCTTTATGTAGGATAGTATAGATATGATAAACCGAATGTGTTTTAATAAGAATAGATTTTGATTAAATATTTTTTTGCAATTTGCATTCATTTTATCTCTTATATATGCAGATTCCACAGGAAATATTTATTAATACTTTCTTATGTTACATACACGAGAAGGATTGATGCTATTATTTGAATAAAAAATACTAATAATATTTGTTCAATGATAATAGGAAAAAGTTTAGTGCAATTATTCATAAAGTGGAACAGAGCAGGGTAATCTACGTGATTTTATTTTCATAATGACTAAAAATAATTTAATATCAATTCTTTCATCTTACTATGATCCTAAAACTTTGGAGTTTTTGAAGATGGTAGAGAATGATAGAGGTTTTCCCGGTTTTTAAAAACTGACAGACTGATAATAATAACTGGCAAATAATTCATCGAATAAATTTCTCTGTTTATAGAAATTCTCGATTATTTACAAATCATAACTTAGAAAATTTCAAAAATTGACAATAAATATAAAAAGTACATTAGAAGTGTGTATCAAAAAATAAAATCTAGAAAATTATTTGATATTTTCCTATTTTTTCTCCATTTAGGATATTTTAGGACATTATCGATCTTTTTGGGGTATTTTAGGTTTTTATCTCTCTATTTAATGTATTTTAAGATATCCTTTCTCTATTTAGGGTATTCTCCCTTTATTTAAGTTGTGTTAGAATATTATTTCTTTGTTTAGATATTTGTAGGACATTGTCCCTCTATTTTGATTGTTAACGGTATTCTAACTCTATTTTGAGTATTAACAGTATTTTAACTCTATTTAAGGTATTTTCTCTCTATTTAGGGTATGATATTGCTCTGATTAATTTAAATAGTTTAGAAATTATCTAAACTAGACATAAATTGCAATTTTGTGTCATGATTCTTCCCAAAACTAACAATTAATTTTCAAACTTCCATATTTAAATCAATGTAATGGCTTTTGAAGCCATCGAATGAATGAACTCACATTTCTTTAAATTTCATTGATATGGAGTAATCAGATCCTGATTCTTCAGATGCACCACAAAACAAAACTTTTGTAATTTGGGTTTAAAGGATCTGCGTGTTTTTAAATAAGGGGGTTTATATAATTTTTTTAATCTAAATATATATATCATTTTTTATATATTTATAAACTACAGTCTTTCAATGTATTATCATAAACTGAATTCTCTGACCCACCCGAGGGCACAGGGAATAACTTGAATGACTGGACCACCGTTACAGCAACACTGAGTGTGATTGAGTTCTAAGGGTCATCACTAGCTCCGGTACAACCCTTCCTAAGATAGTACGCCCCGCCATTGATGGGAGTTAGCCAACCCCACTTTTTTATATACCCTCAAAGGTAGCCAAAAACAACCACCACACTTCATTCGAAATTACGAGGTCCCCCCCTCCCCCAGAGCGTTACTCTTTCGGTACATTAACACTTTTATCGCCATTTTTTGCGAATTTTTCCATTTTTTTCATCTTTAGCATAGTTTAATCTCTTTCCACGCATTAAGTCAATACTCGAAGAGAATTGAATCTACACGAAATGTGGCATCATTTTCCGCACGTTTTGGATAAGGACATATCATGTTGCTATTGTTTGATAGAGGTTTTAATATTCGTAAAATTTTGAAGTAAACTTCCTGGAAACTCTTTAAACCAATTGTAACTAAATCATAGAAATCTATTTATATTCTTTTATTCAGATGGATATTATATCAGGAATTTTATTATAATGATGGATATTATATCAGGAAAGGATTTTTTCAATGAGTGATTTTTTTTTGTTGCTAATTCTTTAGACATGAATAAAACTTCAAAACAGCATAGAAAAAAATCTAAAATATTTTCTGTAATAGGTTTAAGGTAATTTACTATCTGACACATCATTTCTTATGTTTCTTATATACTATTTTCAGACCGGATACCTCTTCAGTTACATCGGAGGCTTGATGGGTTGTTGGCTGGGAGTCTCCATTTGGGCCTTCCCTGGAATAGTAGAAAAGGTTTTTCTAAAAGCTCCTCATTGGATAATACCTATCAAGAGATATGTTGCGTCTTTTTCTCTAGCTCAGTTTATAGTATATTTAACTCACCGGAACAATGTGCGCAGGATCAATGTTTCGTAGCTTCTACCTAGTCATGTGGAATATTTTACAATATGAAAAAGCTTCATAAACAACAATTACATAAGAATTACTTAGCAATGAAGTAACACTTAAGAAATTAAATTTGTGTACATGAATGATGAAATTTTAATTAGTAAATGTGTAACAAAATTATCTAAACTTAAAGAAAATCATCGAAGGAATAAAGAATATCACTTTTTTGTCATTTGTCTCTTGTATTATTTCCTTAATACACTTAAAAAGAAAAATATATTTACTTAAATTCTTCTTCTTAATTCTTAACTTAGAATTCGATGAGGAAAGACTAAGAGAATAAAAAAAAGTTATAGATTTTCGGAGAATTATTCTACTGAAGGCTAAGGATTCATAGCAAATATGCTCAAAAATTTTACTCTCTCAACACTATTTCCAGAAAAATCAGCCTATATGCCAGAGGCTTAGGGTATACAGGTAGAATATACCCTAAGCCTCAGAATTAGAGAAGGATTCGTTGGTTGATCTGTAGTTTTATGGCTCAAGAGCCAAAATTGGTCATGCTGCGCCAAGACATATAGTTTGTGTATTACTACACCATTAAAATTATCTCCTCTAGGCTAAAAGTTGATAAAATGTTTTGTTCAAAGAAGTACTTATAAGAAATACACAAAGCTTAAATAAGATAAAATCTATGGTTAAAACAAATGTTTTCCTTAAGTAATGAAATTTATATAAAATCAATAAATTTAATAGCTCTTAAAATATGAGAATATTATGTTGAGGTTGTTCTCCAACAATTTCATGCAAATTCAATGATAATGAATTAAACAAATGCATTCGATAAAAATTAGAATTGGGACATTCAATTAAAATATATGAAACTGTAAGGTTAACTTGACAATCCGAACACATTGGAACCATCTCACCAAACAAAAGATGTTTGTGAGAAGGAAAAAATTCCCGTAGGGAAATCTAAAATAAAAGTTATTGACTTAGGGAGGGTTATTCTACTGAAGGCTAAGTATTCATAGCAAATATTCTGAAAAATTCTTCTCTCTACTCATAGACTATTTCCAGAAAAATCAGCCTATATGCCAGAGACATTCGATAAGATTTGATAAAAAATTTAAAAATATATAAACAGTTAAGTGATTTTTTCTCTTCAAGAGCTAATAACAGCGATTGCAATTATTTAAATTCAGATTCTCCCAAAATATGCATAAAAATATTAAGAATAATCTTTTACTTCTTTCCTATACACGATACTACTTGGTAAATTTAACTTCTCGATTATATAAATATCCCCAGATGTCACCAATTTTAATTGTTGGTATTTAAATATAGGTATATGGGGATAAGAATAAAGTTTTTCAATATTATGTACTACTGTGTCATATAATAATCATAAAATTGTAGTTTTTACATGAGATAATGTTGAAGCGATTGATAACTCTACAAATAATAATGAGAAATGAATTAATAAATGCGATGTAGCTATAAAAGGCGTTTTATTTGAATGTGAAAATGAGCATGAAATCAACCCGGTACCAAAGGAATGCACCTCGTTCGGAATTCAAATCCAGTTCTGGTGGGTTATGACTTTCACAGTTACAAAAGGTATCAACCCTAGAATATGACCTCACCAACTTGGCGCGTTGTTATTAAAATACTGAACAGATAGTTTTCAAAATTCTTCTTATTTCAAAAGGGGAAAAATTTTAATTGAAGATGCCAAAAAAAAAGGGAAACAATTTCTTAGTTAGTAGTCTCAGATACTTTTATAGTTATTTGTTTCAAAATTCGCCAAATATCCGAAATTCTTGTCAAGTCATGATATAATATACACATTTTACAATTATATTATATAGAATATAAAGTGATGATTAATTCATTGCATTTACTATAAAATATAGCGCCCCTTTGATAAGATTTGCTATAGAGAGGAAAAAACCCATAAATATTGGTAGGCAACTCTAGACAATCAAAACAGAATGAAAAACCTAGAAGTGTCTGTTGAAAATTATAGAAAATTATTCATTTAAATTCAGACGAGTTTCTGAACAAAATTATTTTTAAGCTATAATAGTTTAGGGACTGAGCATCTTTTAGTCCAGGTAGAATGTAAAAAAATGCAAAACAGGGAGATTTGAGACTGTTTCTTGATTGCTATTAAGCCCCATTTGCCTCAGAGCTATAATAAGGACTCTGAAAGTAATTGATAAAATTTTTGAAGTCCATAACTCCTGAAAGTATTCCGATTTCGATTTCCGCAACACTAAATAAAGGGAAAACAGATCAAGGAATTAAATAAAAATTTGCTTACATTTTCAATCTTAGCGGGATTTGAACTCATGACCCCCAGGTCAGCTGATGACCATTCGGACACGAAGACTCGTCTGCTTCTTCTGCTCAATTAAGCAGTATTTTCATAAGCATTTTAAAATACTTCTTTGACGTCGTAAATCAAGTTAAAATATTAAAATTGCTTGGAAGGAATCGTTATCTATTTTAATATACATATCAACACTATTAAATTGTTAAAAAAATTAAGTCAATTTTAACGTTAAAAGCCTCATAAAAATTTTATTTTTATAATTAATAAACTTCTCAATACAGTTACTAATTCGTAATAATTTATTTTAATACATACTACATGACAGATATTAAATTTTGTATACATTATTAAAAAAATGAGTAAGCAATAAATGAATTTTTTTCCCTCATCATTCTTAAGCAAAATCAGCCGAAAGTTTTTTCCAGTTTTCCCAAGATACACAAATCTTCTAAATTTCATTCATTACTTATTTCTAAATTTTCTATTTAACAAGCTTAGTTTAAAATTCTTCATTTTAGATAGCATGAAAAGTTATTTATTAATAGGATTTATATAAATGAGGAAATATTGGTATGAATCGTTCTTCATGTAATTTTTATGCTAGAATAACAGGTGGACTTCGAATATACAGATTTATTTTGGAACCATTCTTAATGTTTATTTCATCTATATACGAACGTTTAAAACTAAATTGTAACGAATTTGCTGTTATTTATAGTTCTCTTATTCAATGCCAAATTCCAGAGAAACATAGGATTTTACAACCCCTTTTGCTAAATTAATTTACTATAGGCAGCAAAAATGATGTATCAGCTGATAATTCAGAAAATTTTGAAACAGAGATAAAAGATACTTATATGCCTAAAATATGATGGTCTAACAAATAACATCGATGATTCTAGTCAAAGCAGCAATTATAAAACCAATAGACTTAGTATCATTTCTAAAACATCATATCTTCTTTTAATGAATTAATTAGATAAATAAACTAAACTGAATCCGACACAATTGCTATAGATTAAAAGGAGAGAAAACACTATTAAAAATAAGATATTCAAATTAAATATGAGACTACATAATCAAAATCATTACTTTATAGATGGTATGATAAAAATCTATCAATAATAACTCAAGAAACATAGTTTTTAAAAAATTCTAGCTTACTCTAAAATTCCAGAAGGTTGTTTTTGGATTAACGGCTGACTGGAACCGGAAAACAGCGAAAGGTCATTCGGTCACCGCTTCTTTATTTTAATAGAAATTTGTTTGTTAAAAACGAAATTTTGCTTGTTCGGACCTAATACGCAGTCGTATTATTCATCCGATTTCCATAAAACTTTGCCAATTTATTACTTGTACTTGCGAGAAGGTTACAGGCACAGTACTATTACTATATTTAATACATAAATATTAATTATTCTTGCTTTTCATATTTAATACACTGACATATTTTCATTCAATCGTGATGTCAACTTATTGTTTTCAATCTAGCAAATCCATGCTTTCCACATGGTCAGTCGTATATTGAATTCTCAAAAGTCGGACAGTCAAGAAATGGATTTGTTTTTTACCGAAGATGAGAAAGTAACAAATAATGTTTTCTTTAAAGTAAACTTGAATAATGTAAAAGATAGAGTACATTTTTTCTATATTTCTGCTTATAGATCATTCCATTTGAAAGAATGTTTTGACTGTGGACAAGAAAATAAAAATCATTATTTTTATCAATCGATAATTAAATGATAATCCAATTTCAAAAAATATTTCCAAAATTATTTCTTCTGCGGCATCAACACACCAGATACCAGCTAGTAAAGATTAAAAAATTGTAGTTCTCTCTTTAAAACTGCTAAGTCTTTGTCCTATTCTTTGAAATCTGATACATCAAACAATTGAAAATTTTGAAATGTAGCAAATGCTAGTGTGAATGAATTAAACATTCAAACCAAACGAGCATTTTTAAGTTTTAAAAGGATTTTTGCTTAAAGTACATTTTATACTGATTATGAAAACCCATGACAATTTACCGTGAAGTTTTGATGAGTTGTCAATAATGACGTAAGAACTGCAGTGTATCAGATAAATATATTTTGATAAGTTAGGAAACTTAAATTAGTTCAAAAGTAGTGAAGCAAAACTGTGTTTCGCTACTTCATAACAAAGAATTTAGCAACATTGATCTGTACAGAAGAAAACACAGTAGAGTCTGAAGGTGAGTTTAAAGTCGGTCAATTGTAAGACGGTTAGTAAAACAGCGCATGCACAGAAAGGAATTGATTTATGTTAGCCACAATTTCATAAGATGTTTGCTTAAAAATAAACCGCAAAAGTAAAATAAAAAGTAAGGATATTAAAATGAAACATAGCATAGATAAAATATAGAACAAATAAAAAAAATAAAAGAAATACCTCATTATTGATATTTTGTTTTTAATTTTTTTCTTCATTTTAGTAGATATCTGGATGAAATAAAATAATCTTTTAAGTGAAATAAATATTTTATTGTGAAGTGATCCCCAGCTTAGCCTTTCTATTCTGAGCATCTTTCTTAAAGATTGGTCAAACTTGAGCTCACCAGTAATTAATCGGTCATCCAATGCCATGGGTAAATAAAATATTTCAGCAAATACAAACCATACGCAGCGTTTCTAATATTTTGTGTAAGTTTTTAAAAAAGGATATAGAATTTTCAAGATTTCTTTTAATACAGACTTCAAATATTACTAAATTTTAAACAAAACTGTATGATACTATTATTTTAAAATAAATGGAGTTAAGTTTATAAATGAGATTTGAGTTGTAATCTTGGTATTACTGATTTTTTAAAATATAATAATATTACGAAAATTTAAAGCTTAGAAATATATTACTGAGGAAAGGAAAAGCAATTTATATAAAATAATCAATTGCAATTTTTAATAACCATAGATTCTGGATAATCAAACGTGGCTAATGAATTAATAAGCAAAAATTTTCCAATGAAGGATTTTATAACAAGGAGATCAGAACGTTGAAAATTCTACACATGAGACAAAGCTCCTCAATACTCAATGAAAAAATTATTTTTAATACACTTTAAACAATATATTATTGTTTTATATTTGCAATTTTTTATCACTCAAGCCTTCTTGAAATTTAACGAATTCCATTTTCCCTGCATTCTTTACGATTACTAACTCAATTTTTTCCAGTTAGTCAACTAAATTTTATTAATATGGATAAAAGCAGATAATTGAGTAACTTTCTTAATTCTGATAAAAGCAGAAAATTAAAAATTATTTTACTAATTTTGATAAAAGCAGGCATTTAAAAGTTATTTATTAATCTAATACTATAATACGAGGAATGGTTGCCAAGTCTAAAATCGCCCCAGAATTAATAAACTCCGGTAAACTTGGGGGTCTGGGGTTTTGGGCCACGAGGAATCGATTGGTGCCGGTTTTGAAGCGCTACGGTCGAGCAGTTCGGAGTTACAGATAGGATATTTTCAAACTTTATTAGTTCGCCATAATGGCTACTTAAATTTTCAAGCGGTAACGCGCTGCCATCTGTAGCCAATATGGCGAACTAATAAAGTTTTATGTTTATGCTGTTATAGGTTTATAATATGTTTCTTATGTATGTATATACGTTTGGTTTTTCTAAATAAATTTGTCAAAAATATTGAACTTCAACACACTTCAATCTTTACCTTTACTTTACCTTTGTATAGAATAGTTCCCTTTCCAAACTCTAACTTTGTTTAGAATAGTTTACAATGGTGCACTTTAACCGGTTATCTTTACACCAATGGTTTCACAAATTTTCTTATGGCATGTATTGTTTTGATAAATCACAATTGAAAATTTAAATCTTCGAGTTAGCTTCGATACCTGTTTTCTCCGAGCGGAGCTCAGTCACCCGCTGGTACAGATAAAAGTAAATATTTAATTATTTTAATACTTATTAAAGCAGATATTTAAATGAAATTTCAGTAACACAGATTAAATCAGATATTTAAATGTAATTTTGTTAATACTAACAAAAGCACATATTTACTTATTTTGTTAATACTAATAAAAGCAAAATTGTTAAATGCTGTTTTGTTAATATTGATAAAAGCAACATTTTTAAATGTAATTTCGCTGATATTGATAAAAGCAGATATTTAAGTGAAATGTTATTAATAAGAAACAAAGAAAATGTTTAACTGTAATTTTATAAATATTTATAAAGGCACATAGTTTAAAGTAATTTTGTTAATAGTGATAAAGGCAGATGTTTAAATGAAATTTTATCATTGTACATAAAAATAATTAAATTAAATTTTGTTAATACTTGAAAAACAGATATTTTAAAGTAATTTTATTAATACTAATAAAAGTATATACTTAAAGGCAGTTTTGCTAATACTTATGATAGCAAGTATTTGAAGGGAATTTTTTATAGTGATAAAAGCAGATATTTAAGTATAATTTTAATAATACTGATAAAAGAAAATGTTTAAAGAAGATTTCTTTATGTGGCAGTGTTTAAGAGACAAACAGACAAACATTCATTTTTATTTATGTAGATTACATAATTTTAACATGCCGATGACCATCCCGCAAGTGCAAGTAATAAATATCAAAGTTTTATTGCAATCAGATGAGTGGCCATGCATAAGAGACATACAAACAAAATATTCAATTTTATTTATATAATATTTTTATAGTAATTCCTTTTTTTGATTTGCTGTATATTGTAAAAGATTGAATACAAACTATAAAAAAGAGACATTATTATTATTATGAAAAAAAATTCATTTTCAAACATGTCGGGAATTTACATTTGTCAGACCGCTATGAATCCAAAAATCATAATTTAAAAAATTTTTGCAATCCTCCCGTGAATACTATAAAGCAATCAACTCAACACGTGTCATTCAGTTTTAATGACTAACATGTTGATTCCTACAGTATATTTCAAATAATTTCGTCAATGATAAATCTTTCTTTCGTCCTTCTGAATAGATCTGAATTCAGTATCAATGATAATGAAATTCAGTGAAGATGTAGGAAATTTGTCATGTCTTTTTATTAATGTAAATTCAGTATCATTGATAATGGAATTCAGTGAAGATGAAGGCAATTTGTCATATTTTATCAATGTAAATTCAGTATCAATGATAATGGAATTCATAGAACATGTATGAAATTTGTCATATCATTTTATTAATTTGAATTCAGTATCAATGATAACGGAATTCATAGAAGATGAATGAAATTTATCTTATCAATTTATTAATGTATAGTGTGACTCCACAACATTTTTGACGACATACATTCATTGGTCAATTAGAGTATATCTTATGTGTGTGTAATCATGCTATATTGTACACTTGCTGTACATTGCATGAACCGATATATTTGGAAAGATAACATATATGGTACAGATAGGCTCGTATTATTTAAATTGTTGAATGACAACATTAAATGTAAACACAAAAAACGTAAGAATTTCAGACTGCTTCCGTTAACGTTTTGATGTCTGCATTAAATTCAGAACTTGAAGCAGATATTTAATGGCACTACAAAATTTATTAGAAATTTTCTGGCGATGCTCCGCTGAGTCTTCAAAAAGTATGTTCAGTCAAAGAAAAGCAGATATAAAAGAAATCAAGCATTGAACTTCAAGCAGAACGTTTACTTCAGCGCGAAAATAGGCTTACCTTTCACCAAATAGGTAATTGTTATGATTTGAGTATGAAAACTGAGGGGAATATCTTAAAAACACTTAACTAACATGTCATCTTTATATTAACTTAAAACTCGAAAGAAAAAAATATATTTTGCTAATTATAGCAATACCATTTGCTTATATTTTTTCTTCAATTTCAATAATATTTTTGATTAATTTTGATGCAGATTTATAAGAATTGGTTTAAGTGCTCTGATAAATTTCAAACTTATCAGTCGAAGCATTATTCCAAATGTTTTTAACATCGTAATAAGCCTTTGTTGGAAAGCATTTTGATTTGCAATACATTGACTCAAATGAATTCATATTTTTTCAGTAATATCAAAAATCGCTGACGTTTTTAAATGCATGTAATATTAATTATTTAATTACCTAAAAAATTAGTAATATGTGCTGATGAAGTTGCCAGACGTAGGTAATATTTAACATTATTTATAGACACAAATTCTTGGAGACACTTTAGTGAAATTTGAAATTGTAAGAACATATATAACTGAAACCAGTCTATTAATTTGGCTCTGATTTCCCATTTCAAATGACTGATGCCCTTTCACTTCTTCTTTAAACTAATGTAAAATTTAGTTTAGTGATCTATAAAAAAAGAGTTTGTATCATATGAACTATAAAAACTGTTGGATGTAAATAAAATTCTCGCTTGAATTAAAAATAAATACGTGGAACGTTAGAGAGTTTTGAATACTATAAAATTTTTATTCTTTACTTAGAATAAGAATCATACTTATTAAGTGGTTTTTATATCATTATTTAAATATATTTATTAAATGGGTTTATTTTTAGATGAATTGGCAATTAGAAGAGTTGTATAGTTAAATACAATGTTGCTTTCTCACTTATTACATTTTCATCACCATCAAAACTGAGAATAATTTGCTTTTGTATGATTAGCATATGCGGGAAATCGAAAAAAATAATAACAAAACAAATATACGAACGATTGGCAGTTTAAAAATGATTTTCGTAAAAGTTTTCAGTCAATTGATTGAACAGCTCATTTTCTATTATTTAAAGACAAGGACGTATTTTTAATCTAAGCAATGAAGGATACATAAACGTATAAAGTATAAAATTTAACAAAGTTAATTTTTATTTTATTTTATTTAAAGTTATGAATATAATAAAAGCCGTTTCTCTAGCTAAAATATCGATTTCTTTTGAAATCATGCATTCGAAATCGCATTTGAACATGTTTATGTAATACCCTGGATACCAAACAGAGTTTTAATTCAAATAATCTTTGAGTTAAAATAATAATAAAATATTTTTTAAATTACTTCTGTGTCAATAAAAAATTGAATTAGAGCTAGAAATAAAAGAGGAATTGATTGTGAAATCAATTGCATAGTTTTTTTTTTTTTTTGCAATTTATCTCTCATTACGAATGAAAATTAACTAATATTACCCTAAAATGCAGCATCGATGATATTTTTTCTAAAGCATTTTAGATTATAGGTTAAACAAGAGAAATAAAAGTGTTCTCTACCTTTTTAATAAATTATTTGTTTCAGTGCAATTCGACTTCTTTTCTACAGGTGAAGTATTTTTTTAAGTTATAAATTTTCTTTTCAAGAATTGTTTCACTGGAACAATTCAAAATTTCATCCTGCTTAGGTCCAATTTCTATTTCTTTCTTACGATTTGAAAATTCGTCATGTATAGCCTCAATTTCAGATTATAATTTCTAAGAATTGATTATTTTCCTTCAATAACGATACATAATTATTTCAGAAATTCTTTAATGCTTGATATATAATTAAAATCTGTTTTAAAGTAAAATTATTTTATGTAAGTAATATTTATTATTTAATTGTTTCTTTTGATATGCAGTATTGTTTTGAAACACTTCTGAAAACGCAACCATTACTTCCTTACTTCTAGCTTTAAGGTTTAATACGCTTTTCTTAGGCAGATGAGATGAATACATATTCACTTTATGGATACTTATTGTGTCTAGGTAGATTGCTTTTCATACATCTTTTAATTTATGCGTCTCTGTTGCTAAAAATTTTTTTATTTAGACAAAATATATTTTGATTTTGCTTATACGAGATTAGTTACAAGTAAATAGGGTGCCGTATGGCTGTTTGATATTCATTCGCTAATGATTGCATTTTTATCCTGAAACAACGTATCACTGTACACAATTAGGATCGTTTATTTTAATTTGGATTTATGTAATCTGCCACATATAAATAGAATTTTTCTCTGAATTCTCAACTTTTTCTTACTTAGATTCACATTAACTTAATATTTACAAATGACAATATCCAGTTCGAAATATTAATTGACACTTTTCAAATTAAATTTGCTCGAATTCATAGAAAGGAATAATTAGAAATAATGATTAATGACTCTTAATGTTAAATAAAACTTATGAATTTTCAATACGTATAATTTATCTCTTTAATATTTAAGTAATAACACATCATAATATGGCACTCATTTAAGCCCACATTTATTTAATACTTCGTTTTAATGAGCTTGGCTTAAAATTGGATCAAAATTTATGTGTTTTTAATGTATTATTGTATGTAATAATGTAAAAGTTTTAAATTATTCACAAAAATGTAAATTAACTTACGGACATTCGACATAATATTTAAATCAATACTCAATGTTATATTGAAGCAATCCATGTTACAGGAAGTTAAGGATAAAAGCAAGTTCCCAGAATAACAGAAAATGTGTATTATAATTGTCTTTTCTCCAACAAAATTTTTCGCAATTTCATTTTAAACATTTTCTTGACCTGATTTATCAATTAAATTGTAGAATATAAATCAAAAGGTCAAATGAATCACCTCAATATATGAGGTGATAAAATGTAAATAAGAATGCAAAAATATCTTGATTTCAGCTACATCCCCAAAATATAGAACCATACGAGACTGAAAAATAAATTTTATTTTTCAAATCAACTCTGAAAATAATATAAAAACCATTACTAAAATTTAATCAATCATCAAAATACATTTAAAAAAAATTTTGTGATTAATTTATCGACTAAATTAATCAATTAATCTGCAATTCTACGTGTATGCTGACGTTATACAGTCTAGATCATTGGATCTACAGTTATGAAATTTGGCACATGGGCAAGAATGTGCATCCCGAAGTGAAGATTTTTAAATTGTAATTAGAATTTTATTATTTAAAAAGTTACTTAAATTTCATCATTTTTCTGTTATAACTTCTAAAAATATTTCTAAGCAAAATTTTAATTTTTTGTTTTAATCCAACGTTTAGGAATTTTAATACTTTTTAAAAACATCGTGTGGTCTAATTTCTAACAATATATCATGGAATTCAAAGTGGCATTGCAGTTTCATCAAATATACAACTGTATGATTTCCGTCCATTAATGAAAGCAAAAATTAAAGGAATTATTTTACTTTCTTGTATACATAATATAGAGAAAGTAATGTAATCTTCAAAAAATTCGAAAAACTTAAGTTCACGAGTCTCCACGTTATGGATATCCTGAGTTCGAAAAATACATTTTTGGTAAAATGTCCGTCCGTCTGTCTGGATAAATATAACTAAAACACGTTTTCAGTTTGATAGATAAAGTATAAAGTCTTTATATCAAATTCGTAGATTTCAGTGAAATTTTGAGCAAACATCCTTTCAGGAAATCTGTCTGCCCGGCTGTTCGAATATAACTTTGTATTATTATGAGAGATCATAAAATGCATGGTAGACCAAAAAAATATTATCATTTAAGTTTGTATTAAATTGCATTTTTAAAACATTTATTGTTAAGTGTCTTTTTTTGAGCACGTTTCTTTACTTGATTTCTTTTTTTTTCAATTATAACCCCAATTGCAGTAATATAAGCCTTTTATTAGAGTTATCATAATATCTAAATGCTCTCTTTCTTACTTTGGTTTCATCAATATATTTAAGCAAAATATAATGATAAAAATCTATGTAATTTTAGTGTGCCCCAATACTATTTTGACAGACTGTATTTCTATTATTAAAGGTTTACAAATTAGCCGTTGGACCTTCAGTTGAAAGGATATACATTAAGCCTGTTTATGTGATTTCAATATTTTTAATTTTTGATTTAGTTAATTATAATATTTGCATGTCTATTCTTTGTATACTTGTTCATATGTATGAATGAAACTGGTGCAAGTAGGCACCTAGCTCGCTCTCCGTTAGAGGCAAAAAGTTTTATCACGTTCGCTCGTTGTCAGAATTAAAAGAGAATTCGATGTTTACGTTGTTCGCTCTTGTTAGCGGCATTTTTTAAAATATGATATGTTTTCCTTGTTCGCTCTTGTTAGCGGCATTTTTCAATATTATATTCCGTGTTTCCTTGTATATATTGTGATCGTCGTCCATGTTATATATATATATATTTGTGTGTGTGTGTAAAAATAAACAAGAAAAAGTAAAAAAGAATTTTTCCTTGGATTATATACACACACACAGCGCTATACTATATACATGTAAACAAAGCCTTTATTTTAAATAAAGCTGATTTATTGGATTAGTAGCATAGATATTGTAAAAGATTATAGAAATCTTTTCTTTGCTTAAAAACTTTCTTTGCTTTCTTTGCTTAACTTTTTATAAAATATCGTATTTCATATTTATTTCACTTCATACAGACACGTGATGAAAATTGCATCTTTATACACTGATGGAAAAAAAAATCCCAACACCAAGAAAAAATTATTGTACAGTAATGAAATTTTAGGAATATATTTGTCTAGGTAACATATTTAATTGATTAAAGTTTCAAGACCACAGGTAGAGCCATTGGTGAGAAGAGCCATTTCAAATGTGAAATGTTGGTACATTAGTAACCGGTGTAAAAACCAGAATTTTGAATGCAAGCATGCAAACGTGCATGCATTGTGTCGTACAGGTGTCGGATATCAGTTTGTTGGATGGAGTTCCATGCCTGTTGCACTTGGGCGGTCAATACAGGGACGGTTAATGCTGGTTGTGAATGACGCTGGAGTTGTCGTCCAATGATGTCCCATACGTGCTCAATTGGAGAAAGATCTGGTGATCTAGCATGCCAAGGCAACATGTCGATACTCTGTAGAGCATGTTGAGTTACAACAGCGGTATGAAAGCGAGCGTTATCCTGTTGAAAAACACCTCCTTGAATGCTGTTCATGAATGGCAGCACAACAGGTTATATAACTAGACTGACGTACAAATTTGCAGTCAGGGTACGTGGGATAACCACGAGAGTGCTCCTGCTGTCATACGAAATTGCTCTCCAAACCATAACTCCAGGAGTAGGCCCTGTATGTCTAGGCCACAGACAGGTCACTAGCAGGCGTTCACATGGCCTCCTTCTAACCAAAAAACGGCTATCACTGCGACCAAGGCAGAACCGGCTTTCATCAGAAAACACAACAGATCTCCACTCCGTCCTCCAATGAGCTCTAGCTTAACACCACTTACGTCGCAAACGGCAGTGGTTTGGAGTCAGTGGAATGCACTGTACAGAGCGTCTGGCTCGGAGCTGTCCTTGAAGTAACCAATTTGTAACAGTCCGTTGTGTCACTGTGGGGCCAACTGCAGCTCGAATTTCAGCTGCAGACGCAGTACGATTAGCCACAGCCATACGCCGAATACGACGTTATTCCCTCTCAGTAGTACCCCGTGGCCTCCCGGAACTTGGTCTTCTTGAGGTAGTACCTTCCCTTGACCACTGCCGCCAATACTCATGCACAGTGGATACATTTCTGCCAAGTCTTTCAGCAATATCGCGGAAAGAAAACAAACCTTCTCGTAGCCCTACAACACGACCTCGTTCAAACTCAGTGAGCTGTTGATAATGGCTTCTTCGTCTTCTCAGAGGCATCCTTGACTAACATTAACCCACTACGTCAAATCTCAACTGTAAATAACGATCCTGAAACTTACAGCGCTTATTTAAAGCAAACCTCATTTGCATGCTCATAGTGTCGCTACTAGCGTCACACTTACGCGCGTAGCTCGAAATTTGAATCGACGTCATCTTTCAGATGTATTAACACGCCTACCAAATTTCGTTTATTTAGCATAGCTCCTTCCTAGTGTTGGGATTTTTTACCATCAGTGTATCTTTAATTTAAAAAAGAATTTATTTATTTTTTTAATTTCAGCTTTTGTCAATGTGGTGGCAACACATTGACATTGGTTGATAAAAGTTAATTTTTTCACATTGAAGCATAGCTTGCCCGTAGAAGTTTTATTTTGTACGAAATAAATTGATGAAAAATATGATTAAACTATCTATGACCCGTGACTCTGTTCGCGTAGAAATTTCGATGTATATGTACGAATATCTATCAAATAATGACAAATAAAAAAAATTAAACTCAACCTCAAAACTATACATTTAAAAGTATGGGCATATACGAAAAATATATTTAATAACAAAAACACACATTTAAAGTAAAAACAGTTTCTTTACATTTTACTCCGAAAATAAAACAAAACAGATAATCAAATCTGGTCAAATCCATTTTATTTATTGATAGAGATTGAGATAGCTACAACAGTATTAGGCATATAATTTTTAAACTTTTAATTTAAATGGAAACATATTTGTCATCACGTGCAATCACACTTGATATCGTAACAATCACGCACGAACTTTCAACGCAACTTAGCGTAACTCACATGTCTGACTTTCCTACGTCAGTTGAGGTAATGCAATGCAAATTAGAAATTTTTTATTTCCCTTATTCTGTGTTCTTTTAATTTAAAAGTACTTCATAATAAATCTGAAAGATCGATTCATTAAGAATATTTGATTTTAAATACATCAAACACAAAGAAAATTAATAGAATAGTTTGAAATAATCTGTCAAAATTCTTCTAAGCCTTACCTCAACTTTGTTGAAAAAAAAATTCTGGAGTCTTCCTTATCTTTCGCGGTATTTGACCTCAGCTTTTTGGCTCGAAAACTAGTTTTTAATTATTAAAAAATTAACCACTCAATTAAACGGAATGAAAAATAGCCCATGTTCTATTCATGACTATAATCTATCTCTGTTCTTAATTTCATCCCATTTCGTTCAGCCGTTTTGGCGTGATGTAGTAAAATCCCTCCATCCATCCAAATTTTTACATTTATATATTAGTATAGATTAGTTTCCAAAACTCCATTAAAATTATAAATTTAATTTATCTGTTAAAACATTAGTATCGTTAAAAAGATATTTTTTATCTTCAACATAATATATAAAATCAATTTTACGCTGTAATATTTTCGGCAGTTATAGCAGAAAAAGACTATCTTTTTAATTTTAATTAATTAGAATTGTAATTAAAAAATTCGAAAAAAATAAACACTCAGAGGTGTGAAAAATGGGATTGTGCAAAGGATAGCTTTTAAAATTAGTATCAGATTTCTTATGAATTGAAAACTCAGCGAGTTTCCATAGCTGAATTATTAACAATAAAATAACTCCAAAATTATTTTTATACCAATTTAAAACATCTCCAAAAAGCTCTTTCATTATGATAATAGCGTAATTCACAACTCTGACTTTCCTAGTTTCCTATTAACAAGAATATTTTTTTCAGAAAATAACATTGAAATTTTCTGTTAATGTCAGTTTAATTATTTTTCTGTTATACTTTTGGCCAAAGAAATTAACTATTACTGTTCAAAGTTAGAGATGGGAGTATTATACAAACTTTACTAAATGCATATCATGATATCAATTGTTTTTTTGTTTTTTGTTTTTAAAGACAGCAAGTTTAGATGATATGATGTTCACACGAAGCACCCATCCTAGAAAAGCTGTTAAAAGAAGAGTGAGACATTTATCTAAAAAACATAGAAGGAGTTCAAAGATCTCAAGAGGGTTGGTTGCCTGGAGATTTCTAAAGGGGATCGTTTTCATCTCGTGTTTGACACTCTTCGCCTTTCAGTCCACGACATTCTTTCTCCAATACAAGAAATATCCCACCTCGATTAAAATTGAATTTACCTATCCTGATGAATTTGAACTTCCAGCAGTTACATTTTGCAGCTACAATCCGTAAGTAAAAATCATTTTTTGAATGTAATAAGACTTAGTGCACTAATGGGAGTTTGCTTGAGACTTATCACAAAAGTGAATGTCATAGCATTTACACTATTAGTAAGTCTATCGAAAATTCTGCAGAAAATCTATTGTGTGATTAATGAAGGCGTAATCTCGTAAGATCAAGAACGTCAATTACACTAAAAGCAAGTTCTCCTTGAATGCTTCTAAATTTTATCAAAGCCATTGCATTAGATCGAAACACATGCGCATGCGTACTTCATGCTTTCACATGGAAGAATATTTGGGGGGGGGGGCAAGTAACCTGGTTGGTAGAGCGTCAGTCTCATAATCGAAAGGTAGAGAGTTCTGTCCTCGTCTCTGCCACATTGTTGGCCAATGGCAGTTGGGGCACGTTATATATGTTGTGACTTCAAAGTCCTCCAAGTTCCCATAACAAATTATACCTCTGGAAGTACTGAATTAAGGATGAGTAGGGCTCTGATTTGGATCTAAATTCTGACTTGCGGATGGATGAGTTCGACCTCCCCTCAAAAAGGTTGGGTTGGGTGTATTCGAACAAAGTTGTATTTTCACCTAAGGTGCTCGTTCACAACGAAAGGCGCACACTTCTGCCTTAATTCAAAAGAGTGAAATCTCATTCGATTTGGCATGACCAAGTGGCATTAGACCAACCCGACCAGAGAATATTTTTTCACTAAATATTTTTCTTATAACTTAACTGACCTACTGCCTGTTCAGAACTATTCATAATTACTCTTTGGTACTAACAATTACTTTTAGATACCATTAAGCAGGATATTTTTTACATGAGTTTATTTTTGAAAACCGGATTTTTCAAATACTATTTTTATGTATGTAATTGTAATTTAAAAAGTTGATTAATTTTTTTGAGAACCTCATTGGATTGTGGTGGCTTGGTGTTAAGGTCTCAGCTTCGGAACTGGGTGACTTTAAGCTCAATACCAAAGAACCGTCAGGCAGGAAGGTCTGGTGCTTGCCAAATTCACAGGGCCCACTGGTGTGGTGTGGATGCTTGGAAAGGGAGTACCACCTCGGATGTCATCCTAGTCATCTGACAGTAGTGCAAAATTCATCAATCGCGAAATATCCCTAATATTGCTTTAAAATGGTACTTTGATGGTACCAAAACACACTAAATTAGACTGAATGTAAAAGCTTCATATTCATTCTGCCGTAGTTGAAATATTGGCAAATATTTCCAGTTATACTTGATACCTATTTATCTTTTATTCATTAGAAATTGCAGTAATTAATTAAATTGAGTTCTTTTGAATGTTTAAAATTAAAGAAATAAAAAAAATGGTCGAAAACATAACAATAATTTAGTCTAAAAACATTTGGAATTTACTATTATAACTTCAGATAGCATCGGGAACAACAACTATTATTGATATAAATCTTGAAATTTTTTATTTCGGAGTTACAATAAAATTTAGAACCAAACAATTTCTTTTAACAATATTTAGGAAAAATTCAATGAATTTTATTAATTTGTTTTTCAATTTCAGGGTTAAAAGAAGTAAATTTTGTGCTGAATATGCCCATCTATGCAAAACACCAGAAAACATAACAGAAGTTTGTGCAAAAAATCCTTTTTTATGCAAGGATGATCCTTCGGATCTGCTGGTTCGTACTTTTTTTAATCGAACGTATTTTAAACAAATGATAAAAATACAAGTATACTTCGAAATTAATTGCATTGATTATATAAATACTTTATTGAAACAAATTTTATAATGATCTTGATTCAATATATAATTGGCTGATGTTATAACTCCTTATCCTATATTTATGATTTATGCCAGTCTCAATAAATATTTCAAGCTAAGTTTAAAGCTATGATAGTTTCTGTAATTTCGTAGGCAAATATAAACGTGTTTCGCTAATCTGATAAATTCTTATAAAGCTAATAGCAAGTACCTGGTGCGTTGCTGTTGCAGAAGGAATAATCTTTAGAAACATCGTTTGGAATTTGAAATAGTTATCTTGTTTAATGAAGAATGATATTTATTTTCTTGTCGACAGTGTCGACATTAATTGAAATTGAAGGACATGTAAAGGAGAAGCATAAATAGTATTTAGTCTATTTTTATTATTCTATTCTACAAACAAATATTTATTTCTATGCATTTTGTATGTAATTTTTTAGAATTGTAAAACTTTGTGTTCTTTCTGAATGGAAAAAAAAAGAAAATATAATACGGAAAGAAAATTATTGTATCTCGTGAAGAAAACATTTAATATTCGTTCAATCCTATCAAGTTTAATATTAGAAAATGTGATTAAAATATTTTCTTTTAAAATTGATTAAACATAGAAAATATTCTTATCCCACAAAATGTTTAATATAGTTTTAAAGATAATTTTTAAAAACTAAGGTGGTGCAAAATTATTTGTACTGAAATATTTTCGGATGTTACTGTAAAAACGCTAAAATTTTATTAAATGTTTAATAAAAATTTCAAACCTATTGGATTGGTAACCTTAAAACTTTCTTGCACACTAACGAATAAAACTATTGTTTCAGGGAGAGATTTACTTTGCATTTACGTACAATATCTACGAAATACTAAACTCTAGTTTGAATTTAGCATCTTTACTTAATCTGCTGTGTCTAATTGGCGAGTTATTTTGTGGTAAATAGATCTGAAAATATTTTTTTATAATTTAGATGATGGAATTATGCCTATAACCTTTGCGTATATGGAAGCAATATGTTGTAGAAATTTTATCAGAATTGGATGAGCAGTGCGGCAACGCATAAGAGACATACAGACAAATATTCATTTTTATTTATATAGATAATGTTGAAATATATATTGACATTCAATTTAGTAAAATTTCTTTAAAAATTTACCTTATAGATGGCCACTAGAGTTGAGCTGGAAACAAATGCTGTCTTGTTTTATTATTTGATAGCTGTAGTTGTTAATGATGGCACTTATCATTGACAAGTTCACTGAATAATTTTGTCAGTGATTTTAAGTCGAAACTTTTAAGTCTGTTGTTTTTCAGAAGCACCATTTAGAGTCTAGAATACGACTGAGCTACTCACGTGTCATAACCCTTATTAAGGGGCGGCCTTCAATCATGCGTTTCATTCATTGATCCACAGATGTTAATTTAGACCCGAACCAGAGAACGAATACCTGTCATCTAGTACCCTTTGTGGACTTTGTGACCGTGACAGATTTATGCATGCGCCAGCCGCCATTACATTCTGAGTCTTCCGCTGGTGGGTTCGAACCCACAGCCCAGTGCCACACCAACCAGGCTATCCAGGCCATATTTAATAATATATGGTTGATTTAGAGTTCAATGGTCCAAGAACCATGTCTGGGCCACACTGAATCAAAATGCAAAACCTGAAAATACTTACCTAAAAAATGTTTTAATAATCAAAATCAAATTAATATAAATGAAACCGCATAAAATATAATGACGGAACAATTAATTTACAAAAATTTTAAAATTCAGTTTCTTAAGGACAAACAAAAGTTTTAAAACAGAAGCACGATAGGGAAACAATGAAATAATCATATATGAAAATGTTTACACAAACAAAACGAATGTAATAAGTTCAAAATATATGTACACAAACGGGATTTTAATTTCTGAATTATGTTACGATTTTTTTTACTGAATTATGTTGTCATCCGTTTTTCAACTTCGTTTTTGCACCAGTACTTTAATTTCCTTTCAGAATAATCCCAGAGAACCCAAGAAAACAATGTAATTAACAGAAAATCTTAATTAATTTAGTTATTAATTAAACATTTTTAATTCTTACTTTTAGCTTATTTTAACTTCATGTTATTTGAGTTACATTATCCGTGTTCTTTAGATTACAATCAGCAAAAATAATCATATAGTAAAGATATAAATGTTACTATTAAGTACCATCAGTAAATAAAGGGTTAATTTTTCAGTAGCTGAAATTTGCTGGTGCCGCTTACTTGCAAAATTTGGTAAAATTAAGGCATGAAAAGAAGAATTTTTCTAAAAAATGATTCTTTTAAAATGGGATTCATGCAAAAATCAAAGTTACTTTCTTTTCCGAAGAAAAAAGCTGATTATTCATATTCCTTCCTCTTTAATCAGACATAGGCTTAAAATCGTTTAAACTGGGAGTTGAAGGTGAAGATTTGCCCTCTCTTAGAAAAGGATTTAAAATTATAAAATTCATCCAAAATTAGCACAAATATAACTGCAAAATGAAAGTAGATTAAGTAACTGAATTTAATCAATGTTTCATCAATGTTCCTCTAATCTAAATCCCTAATTAATAGAACAATAAATTTTTAACGTGGCTTATCTAATATTCAGTAAATATTTTTTTATTTATCTTATTCAATAATTACATTCAGCATAGTGAACATATACACATATATTTCGTATATAAACATTAAAAAAACAATCTTACTAAAATTTCTAAATTATTTTTACATTTTATGAATGTTTTTTTAGATTCCAAAATTCGGTCGTTTTCCAAATGGATCGACCAACGAAATTTTGGATTCTATGAATGAAGTATATTTTAAAGGAAATGCTACTAAAGAGTTTTGGGAAGAATGGGCTTGGAGTATCAGACCAA
>JAPMOQ010028050.1:12446-25480 GCA_026543055.1 Argiope trifasciata | reverse complement strand
CTTAGGATCTGTGACACTATCATATTAGGATCACGCACGAATCTGTGAATCTTTTATTCAATAATTGTCAGAAACGATGTTAATGCAAATTTTATAAATTACTGTTATACAGACATTTTCAAAATTTGAATGTCATTTTAGATAGAAGTTTACTCGAAATTCTAACACTTAGTATCTATGACACGAGATTAGGATCATGGACGAATCTGTGATTCTTCTACCCAACAATTGTCAGAAACGATATTAATGCATATTTTATAAATTGACTTTTTACTGGCATTTTCAAAATTTGAATGCCATCTTAGAGAGAAGTTATCTCGAAATTCTAGTATTTTGTATCGGTAACACTTTCATACTTAAGATTACGTACTATCCTGTGCTTATTTTATTCAATGGAACTGTTATATGTAGTGCAATATAAATGCCTTTCAGAAACTGTCTTTTATTCAGCAAATTATCTTTACAGGCTCTAGAAATAAGAATACGAAAGCTTTGAGATATTACTTAAACATCCCACGGAATGAAGAAATGCGAATTTCTGTGAAACCTTCTGCGTCCCTATCTATTCATTCTCCATTTGTTCCTGTTAATCCACTCTACCAAGGAAATACCTTACAAATGGGTTATATGTACAGTATATACGTAAGAATGGTAAGACTCTACCACATTTTTCAAACATTAGTTTCACAGAATTTTTATTTTTTCTTCCCATACTTGAAAGGAAGAGCACGAAAAATAATATTTTCCTGGATTATCCAACAAATAACATGGACTGATAATCACTTCACAATTTTAGATGTCAGTGGCAACATACATGTTAAAAAACATTTTGTATATACAGCTCGTTTTTTTCTTCTTTTTCAGAATTTGAAGCATTCAAAAGAAAAGTGATGTTATTTCCAAAAAATTCTTCTTTAAACAATTTGGGTATTTTTAATACCGAAGGTAACACTAAATAAAAAAAATCCCCATGGTAAACTGGAAGACAAACATGATTCCTCAATGTTTTGAAATTTCTTTAAATCTTTCAACGAAATAGTCATAAACAATAAAATAGTCTATATTAAAGTTTGTGTTATTAAAAAAATTCATTATGGAAAACTGGAAGTCAAACATGATTCCTTATTATCTAAATCTTTCAAATTCATTTCAATCTTTCAACAAACAATGAAACAATCCATATTAATATCAATAAAAACGTAACGTTTTTATTGATACAACGTAATTCAGTATTTAGGCAAAATAAATAATATAAAGGCAGCACAATACTCTTTTTCAATAGAATATTTTTGTGCATAGTAATATCAATAGCATTTACATGCCTCTTTGCGAATGGTATCATAAAATTTATTTTAAACGCCAAATTAGCAAATATCATTGTTTTGACATTTAAAAAAATTTAAATTTTAGAGTTTTTTTTCAAAGCGTTAATAAAATGTTTAATTTTTTGTATTTTAGCTGTTTTTTATTAGACAGAGTATTGACAAAAAAAAAACCTAACATGGAAATTAAAAATTTGACTTATTGCAAAATTTTAACAATTATTTTATTATAAATTTTAACGATAATTAAGTCTTAGAAAAATGCATTAAAGTTTGTAAAACACCAAACAAAAATTAACAATATTTGCTAAGCCCTAAAATTTTAAACGATTCTTTTTCATTTCTTTTAATGTGAAAATTTCTATAACTTTCCCTAACTTTTAAACACGCTTTGATCGATTTTTGTCTTATTAAAGTGATGATGTTTTCGTAAAATATCAATAACATTAGTTATGATAACAACAGATTACTTGGTTGAATAGAAGCTTAATAACTTCAGTTTTGCGATAATGCACTTAATATAAAATAAAAATAATATAAATTAAAATCAAGTGTAACCACATGTATATACAAGATAGTCAAAATTAAACCACCTCTATTCTGAACCCCTCTCTATACAACGAACTGCTTAATGTAAAGGCTCCATAACTGCTGAACACATATTTTCAAGACCTGGCGAAACGGATTACGAGAAAAAAACTGGTCTCCAGAAAACCAATAGATGGCACTGTACAACAGAAAATATGCTAAAAAGAAATATAGAAAAATGTACCACATAAACTTTTCCCTTTCAAATTTCTATTGCTTATATGAATATCTGAAGAGAAAACAAATAAAAAGAGTGAAAAAACTGAAATTCTCATCGTAACTGCATCGTAAAATCGATATGAAACAAGCTATATGTGAAAACTCCAATGAATGGCTAGAAAAAAATAATCCTGATCAATATAATTATACTATATCAACCTTATCCCAATTATGTCATATTCATGCGTCTACTTGGTGCATACGTTTCATAATTTTTTTAATGACAATAATGTGCAAGGAGATCAAAATTAAAATATTCTTATGCTGAGCTCCCTTCACAATGAACTACTCAGTGTATATATGCTCGAAAATTGTTGATGGATGGATGTGTCAATTTTCTATCGCAAGATCTTTTTCTAGGATATACTGCACCAAAAACATAGGTCAATTGTTGATTTTTCCCATTTTGCATAAAATTCCTCGTAAAAAACTGGTAAAACAGTAAGTAAAAGTAAGAGTAAATTTAAATTTCAGTAAAAATTTTCAGGAACGGGAATAAATTAATGTGAGGTTTTTCTCCTAGAAGGAAAGACAAGTCAAAATCAGATGAATTTAAAAAGTTGATGCGATCTCTGTAAAAAAAAAGAACATTTAATTAAAACATGGCGTATAGTCAGAGGAACATTGCATGATCCGCAAACAGGCGGAGATTCTCCAAATAGTTAGTGTGTCATACGTGAATGGCCAATACGCAGTCGAGTCAGAATTACATCAAATTGTCGGTTGAAAGATGAAGTCCAAGGTGTAATATACGATTTTACATCGCGGAGTACATTATTTACTTCTTCATTCCAGACATTTTGCCAAGTCCTTAGTATCCACTTACGTAGTTTTCTCTTGATATCGGTATAATGAAGAGGCATAGGACGATACGTTTTAGCAACTTTGGTAACAGTCGAAAATTGTTGGACATGCTAATCAAGACATGGAGAGACAGACTGCGAGGAAAAAATTAGTTCCTAAAAATCAATAGATGGGGCTGTACTACAGAAAACATGGTAAAAAGATAAAAATAATCACAAAACAACAACAACTTGTATGGAATGTTTGCTTTCTAGTTTCTATTGCTGAAATTAAAAAAAATTGAAAAAAAGTGAAGAAACTGAACTTGTCCTAGTAAATACAATTTCACACACGAAGTCCAAATATTTGTGTAAATCCTTAGTTTGCTGCTACTATTTTAAGCATAAAAGGAATAAATATGGGAAAAAGTCATTCTTATCAACGATGGCTTCGTACTGTGCTTGGGAAGTTGTTTTACGAAAATAAAATGCTGGAAAAAAAACTTCGAGAGTTTCATCTATTTGAGAACATGCGCAAAAGACCATGAATACCAAAACATGCTCAAAAATTAAGTTGAAGCCATAATGCAATAGCGCCATTGCCTTGATTCAACCATTGATTGCTGCTTGACCCATTGAACTATGCGCACAGAAATTTATTCGGCAACTTTTTACTAATAACATTCTGATCTGTAAATGGCTTCGTGATTTGTTTGTGAAATTGTTTTACGAAAACAAAGCAAATGCTGCAACTGCACTTCGAGAGTTTCGTCGACTTGAGAATATGCTCAAAGGACCCGGAGTACCAAAACATGCTCGAAAATTATGTTGAACCCCAAGTACAACAACTCCATAGTTTTCATTCAATTACTTTCATGCAAGATGAAGCTCCTCCACCCATTGGACTCTGTTGGCAGTTACTTCGGCAACATTTTACTAATGACAGAATAATTAGTCATCCGTTTCCAGCAGACTAGCTCTCGTTCTACACATGTTGATCCCTCTGATTTTTGGCTTTGGTGATACTTAAAAAAAACATGTTTATCAAGGATATCTAGTGACCTTGATACATGTGAAAGACAGTATTACCCTGTATATGAGAAGCATCTCAATTGAGCATGGTCAATTGTAATGTTTATCGCAATAACAATCTGCAGTTATACAACTGTGCACAGATTGCAGATTTTACATCTGGAAAAAGAAAACCGACGAGATCCTTGTGATTAAATGTTTGATAAGATCGAATAAATTGTGTTAAAAATAAATATTTTGCATCTTTTATACATATTTTGATGTATAAAAGATAATTTCAAAGCCTTCTATCGGTAGTTTTGGTATTTTTGATCACGTAATCGTTCGGTGTATCTGAAATTAAGTTTTTTCTTCCGTTTCCCCATATCTTGAATAATGTATTCAATTATTTTGGATCCTTTACACTTGACAGTTCGCTGTTTAGAAAACTCAGAGCACCGGTGTTTTAATTTTGATATCCTTGTATAAACCTTCTAATTTATAGTCAGGCACAATTAATTATTTTCAATTTTTACTACATAACTTGATATAGCTCTGATTTTATTTTCCATATTCACAATAATATAATTTGATGTAATAGGGATATCTATAATTTTTTCCGTAATGCCTGCATCTACATCACATTTTGAAGTTTTACATGAGTGTTCGTAGGACTGTTTTTGAGGATTTTTGTTCGGCAATTCTTCAGAATATTATGTAATTCGTGATCTCTTGCGTCCTGTTATTTTCTCAACACAAAAATGAAGAAAAAATGGTTTGAAGAAAAAGCAACATTTAATGCTTGTAAGTTAAAACAAAACAATTCGTATAAAAACTGATATTGATTTTCAAAATGTTCTGATTTTGGAAAGTTATGATAATTAGTTAGGAAGTAATAAAACTTCAAAAAGAGGGTAGATCCTAAAGCATTTGAATAGAGGAAAATAATAACTATCTCACCTAATAAAATGATTTATATTAAAAAAAAATTTCACTGATTAACTTTAAAAAATGAAAATTACTTGAAACGGAAGACGAAACTAACTAATATGCATCCTCAATTTGAGAGTGACAACATCTAAAAAGATTTCAACTGTCTTTAAAACTGTATAAATATGAAATCAAAATTTTTTAATCAAACTTTATAACAACATGACGCCTCGAAAAATGCAATATATTTTTTACAATATTTTTATTCTTTTTATAGTCTGTGCATCTAGTTTTAATTTAACAATTGCTATAAAAATGAAATATGAAAAGATGTATTCCAAAATTTAAAATATAGGATTGAGAAGCCTTGATGTTTTTAAGAAAATGCTAAAAGTTTGTAATAGTGGACAAGAACAAAAATTAATCGTCTACTTTTCAAACAGACTTGAAGTTAATTTGCGATTATTTTGCAAGGATCTTTTACCCAATTGTATCATTTCCTCGTTTTCCTTTCGAGTTATTATATTCATTACCATGCAACCATGATCCCAAAAAAGTTGGCGAAATGATTGACGAACCGATTGATTGACGAATGACACAATTGATTGACGAATGATACAATTGATTGACGAAAACTCACTATCGAACTCTAATTTTTAATAATCATAATATTGTATGTTAGTTATTAAATTATCTTAATTTTAAGTTATTTACAGAAGAGACAAATAAATTTAAAGTGGGTCATAATAAAAACATGGGAGTCTGCTTTTTCGAGTAAAAATATTAATTCAAAATTTTTCCTCCAAAGAGTATCTATTTAAAAAATTACACATGCTCAGCTGGTTCTTCATTTATATTGTCCCTCTGTTTTGTCCGTAGATTACTCTTATACAGAAACTCATTCTCATTAAATTATGCAATTACTACTGCTTAAATATTTCATAGAGCACTTTAGAAATTTTCTTACTCATACTCCCGATAATAAATTAATTCGAAACCACTCGAGTTCACCGTCCCTAACAGAAACTTCAAAAAAAGTCATTGTCACTTTTGCAGGTAAAACGAAAAAAAAAAATATTGAAAATATTCAAATGACTAAATGACATTTTAATACAAACATTCGAGATTCCTTATAAAATATAATTTCTTTATGTATGAGCAATTACGAACTGTTAAAGAGGTGTCGTTCGATAATTGCACTCGTTAGAAAACTTATTCGATAATTAATTTTCCAATAAAAGATTTTAACAAATAAGGAAAAAGAAGAAAGAAAAATAAGCACATAAAATTTTTGTCCACATCACGCAGCTGTTATTTTAAAATATAGAAATCTTTTCCAATATTTTGCTACACATAATGCCATTATACTTACCAGATATTTCTTTGTTAATTCAACTATTTAATCAAAGTGATAATTCGGCAGTAGTTAATTTATAAAAATAAATAAAATTTATGAAATAAATAAAATTGGATGGGATGCGAAGAAGTGCATTGATTTAAAATGTTCAAATAATAGTAGTTAAATTAGGAGAAACAAGGTGATTTAATATTCATTGTAGAAGAGGAAGAAAACATGTTTCTGGAAAGACATTACAGAACATTTATTTTCAATCAACGT
Organism: Argiope trifasciata; assembly: GCA_026543055.1. Taxonomy (NCBI): domain Eukaryota; kingdom Metazoa; phylum Arthropoda; class Arachnida; order Araneae; family Araneidae; genus Argiope; species Argiope trifasciata. Next base: position 19,010 of record JAPMOQ010028050.1, on the reverse strand, counting down.
ACATTAGAGCATTTCAATCAAGGCTCATACTAATATAAGTGTCTGTCGATTGACAGAAAAATTATGATTTGATTGTACAGAAGATTATTTGAAATATATTTCAGTAATATCAAGTCTCCGTGCAATAAATCACAATATTAACTTGTGCAGAGGCTTGCTACATCCACATAAATTCTAAACTCAACACGGTTATTATTTCAGCTTCTTTTCATTTTGAAGTTGATTCAGAATAATTTTTTGAATTCCCTCTACACAGATGCAGTTCACTTTCATTTGGGTGGTTCAATAAATACTAACAACTGTTCAATTCGGGTATTAAAATAACATAGTTCAATTTTAAAAGATCTATTGTAGTCTCCAGAAGCCAACGTATAATCCCCCTTCAACTGTAGAGAAAGTCATACTGAGTATCTTCCAGTATCATCCAATCTCCGTACAATTTGCAACTTGTGTACAAGCTACTTCCACGTAAATTCTAGACTCAACAACATTTATCATTTTAGGTTCTGGCTCGTTTTTGAAGTTGATTCAGAATGATATTGAAATTTCCTCTAGATCGATACAGCTCATTTTCCTTTGGACGATTCAGTAAATATTCACAATTGTGGAATATGAGAATTAGAAAATCTGTGTTCATTCCACTGCATCACCAGAAGTAAAAGCATGTTGCATCACTACATCATTTTTAGATATTTCTTCAAGGGATTAATGCTTAGATATCTAGTAAAATTATTAGTTTTTGAATAGCGCTTCAAAGTTACAGAATAAATGGGTTTTGGATCTGCAAGCATGTCAGTATTTCATAAGGAAAAGTTTTATGCAATATGGCATCATTCTTCCACATCGTTGAGTTCGTTCAGAAGATTGTTAAAACTATTCATGGAAGAACATGCCATCAACAGATATTTCCATGTGCCGAGGCGTGATACGTTCTCCAGACTAAGTGACTTTTAACTTTGAGATTTGCTTGCCTTGGCAGTTCTTTATCCCTTGACATGGATTTCTGGAATTTGTCGCTTTCAAAAGTATTATAGAGCTCGTGTAGCATAAATTAAATAAAAAAGGTGGATAGGAATCTTATCAAGAAACAATAGAGCATTTTAGAATTGAGTTAATATGGGTTAAATGAAAATGAAAATTAGGAGATTAATTTGGATTTAAATTAGATTCAGAGATAACTATTACACACACACACTAAATTTTTAACTTAGTCTATAAAATTCAAGGGGTAAGGGAATCATTCATAATAAGTGCATAACATTTTTATATGATGATAAAATTAGCATTTTTTTATATAATAATATTTTTCTAGGAGGAAGTATTACTGAAACCGTTTCCATACCAGACTGATTGTATAAATTATGAAGATTTGTGGATTAAAAACGACAAACAAGGGCCAAGATCACAAGAAGTAATTTCTAATTATATGAGAACAGATGGCTTTTGTTTCACAAACTTATATAGCATGTCAAAAATTAATGACTAAATTATAGCAGAATATCAAAGTAACTTAATATAGTTTTAATTTTATGATTTTACAGATGTGCAAAGAATTATGCCTTCATGATCTGTTTGAACCATACAAAAACATGACACCAGAGTTTGAGATATTGGAATATCCTCTGGAATTATGTTTAGGTAAAGATTTGCTATTATATTATTAATAATATCGTCTATGACAGTAATCTTTATGCTCATAAACTCATTATAAATGTTTTTCCATTATTTCTCTTGCATTTACACCCCCTCGTTTTATCATTTTTTTAGTTACATCTCGCATAGAATCAAAAGTTCATTTCAGAGTTTTGATTATTTTAGCCACACAGTTTTGTTTACGCAACTAAGAGTAGGGTTTATCACATTTTTTAAAAAAAATCAAATTTTGAAATGAATGCATGTTGCTAATGCGGTTAATAATATTTCTGTCTACTTGAATAAGTCTTAAGTACGGAATATTTGACAAAAATACAGTATTTTATTCCTTAAAAAATTGAATAAACAGCAAATTCTTATTTTCAGCAGCAAAAATATATAATATGAAATGTAAATTAATAGTAAAAGATTATGTTTGTGGCATTGAAATTCAGCAGAAATGTTATATATTTTTCTTTTTTTGTAAAACACTAGTTTTATGGATGATGTCTTTATTTTTCTTGTAATCTATTTTTTCAATCACAAATTTCATTCAATTATACAATTAAAGCTATTTGAAAATTTTACTGTGGTCAACTTATATTTTGCCCTTTTCTTCCCTTTTTATCTTTATTTTAATGAAATTAAGTCATTTTTCGCAATAAGATAAATAAAATGACAGAAAAACTACTAATTACAATTATAATTATTATTCAAAAATTTTATACATTTCGTTCTTATAGAAAGTAAATTTTTATTTCATGCTTATTCGTGGATTGTTACAAGGAATGATAAAAAAAAAAAGGTTACAAGCTGCAATATTTGGCTAGTAGTAATTGTGGATAGGAGTATTGTTACCCAAAGTAAAGAAAGATGTAGTTAGCTGACTTAGAGTGGTCGTTCAAGTAGATAGTGTTAGTAATGAGAGCTGAAACAGCAACAGTAATGACAACACGTCTAAATAAGTGGTCTCGCTCAGAGGTGCGAACTGTGGTATGATTTATGTGGGGTAATAATTTTTTGGGGGGGATACGAGTGGTGTTATCCTAATTGAGACCTCCGCAGCGGGACCATACCATTAATGCCAAATCTTATTGTGGCACCTCAAAACAATTTCGTAAAGCCATCCGTCGCAATCGTTCTGTATTGATGACAGTAGCTGTCCATCTTCTGCATGACAAAGCCCTGCCCTCTACAACTCAGCAATTACTGGAAACTTTTAGGTGGGGGGTCTGGAACCATCCCTCATACAGCCCCGATTTGGCACCCAGAAAATATTTACTTTCACCGTATTTGATGGAACACCTATGCAAAACCAGGTGCATATCAGACAGTGATGACCAAGAAAGTGCCTATAGGTGCCCTCAGCAGCCAGGGACTGCGATGGTTTAAACAAGCTGGTCCATTAGTGTGATGAATGCTTCAACAGGTTTGCTGATTATATAAGGAAATGGCCACCACATATGGCTCTTAATTAACATTTACATCCTAAGTCTATTTTTAATAAAGCAGTTTTCCTTTCCCTGGTCAACTTTTTTTTGGATCACCCCTCGTATAATAGCAATTGCGAAAGAGATTTTGGTTTTAATCTTCTGACAGAAATTTTCTTTTAGTATTTAAACTCCAAAATTTGCTTAAATTTTATTGTAATTTATTTTAATGTGAAAAATTAATTATTTTACATCATATTATTTGTTACAACAACCTATAATTATGATAAATGATTTATTCTTGCTCTATGCAGTCTATTGGTAAGATCCATGTAATTTCTATGTAAATATCTTCATCAAAATTATATTAATAAGTGACATTGTCCAAAGATCAATTTTTTTCCAAAATTATCTAATAATTTTTCATTCAACATTTTTAATTTCTAAACAGTCTTTCTTTTTTTAAACCATTTGAATTTTGTATCTGTTTTTATTCCTGGCGACGTTCCATGGGATTTTTTTTAACGTATAATAATGTTTTAACACTCTCTTCTCAAATTCTAAATTTTATCAGAACTTTCTAAAGAAAAAAGAAAAGCAAATCGACATCTTATGAGCATTTTCCCCCGGAATTGGGCGCAATGATTTCTCAGTATGTTCTGCAAGTTTTCTGAGAAAGGGAAAACCCATCCATTAATTTCAAATATTCTATAACTGTTTTGACGCTTCACAATACGAAGGTTTGAAGAACTCGTATTATTCATCAGAGAAAATTATTCCAACTTTAAAATTTTTACAGATGAAATTTAGTTTCGGAATTAAGAAATATATTTATCAATCTTTCAGAAAGAGGTTGAGCAAATTATTTGATAAAATAATTATTCTGGAAATTTTTTACTTTGTATCTGTTATTAGTCACATATTTCATAATTTTAAAAGAACTTTAATATTTAACTGATATGTTTTGATTTCATGGATATATTTTATATCAATTTTATGCAAAAATTCTAAAATATTACCGTTTTATATAGTTTTTCAAAGAAACTCATTCCAGACACCGTCATACATTTTTAAATTTTGAGGACTCTCTTTGCTCTAAAATCTATTAGTAAAATTTCTTGCCTCTTTTTCCTCGTTATGTATGTAATAAAATTATGCAAGTCAAACGACATGCACAAAAGCTAATTTTTTGGGTATACCATAAAATATTTTTTTTCTTGAGAACGGATTGATTAATAGCGTTTATCTTTTAATAGCTTCAAACATAGTGCCGCATGAAAAATATTTTGTAATAAACAATTCTTGGAACTAAGCCTTATAATATATAATAAAAGGGCCTGAAATTCAGTAAATTCAGCGGAATTTTTCAATTGTAGGGGTGGGGTTAACTGATTCCATCTAAAAATATGAAATTTAATTTGTCGTTGGCAGTCATATTTCATGGATGATACTTCCATGGATTTGCTTCCATATTTTTTGTTTGGGTGTTCGATAAACAAAAACACACACCAGAGTCTAAACTGAGTTCAACTCATTGATATGAGCCTCTTAAGAAATTCTATTTTATTACATTGAACAACCAACTAATAATGACAACTTTTAAATCGTCTTCGAATATAGGGGATATTTTCCTATTAAGTATTTCTGGATTGTTCGTGAGCACATAGTCTCTGTTCTTGTTAGAAAAAAATAGAAGATTGTATGCAAGAAAAATCAGGAAACAGCTTTCTTCCCTTATCATCCATTTATTCACATCTAACACTCCTTATTTATATGCAATTTCTGATAAGCAATTGAATATCACGAAAAATATTTTTACAAGACAATAAAAATAATTTTTCTCATAAACTAGTAATTTTCAACGATCATGCGTTGATCCACTGGGTGTACGCATGGCCGTTAAAAAATTTTTCTCTGCTTCTTTTCGAGAGCTACTGATCGTTCACATTCTAAGTGAAAGTCTACTTTTATTGTTTGCCATATAAACAAGAAGTCTTTTCTGCATGACTTTCAAAACAACTAGAATGAGCAGCCATATAGTATAAGGAAAAGAAAGCAATCTTGACACACTTGAAGAATTAGTTTCCTAATTTGTACCAACGAGAAATTGATTTTGGGATATTAGATCATTTAAATCCTGAAAAAAAAGTCTTCTAGCTAGATGTGTTCCGCCTTTGATTGAGGTGCCTCTACGGCAACATCTTCAAGGAAATGACAGTAGATTTTCGAGTAACGCAGTAGTTATAGGTCTTGCATTTGGTGTAGCATGTCTTTATGCTTTAAAAGGAGTTACTGGCTTTCTGCATAAACTATCTGGAATATTGATAGTAAAAAAATAATTGAGATTTATCTAAAGTATAGATGGAAAACTTTTAAAATGATAGAAGCTAAAATAAATAACGTTAATAAAATAGCCCTGAAAACGGGAGGAAAACGCTGATTCTTAAAGAATGAACATCGTTCCTCACATGGAATAGATACACCGTTGGGCCTCAACTATCTTTACTAAATCTATATTATAAATTTTAAATCCGTATAAAAAAACAAAACCTATGAGCTGTTATCCTTTATCAAGCTTAATTAATAAAGCCTAAAAGAATATATTATTTATTAAAGAAAAAAATGAAAAAATGATATTCTTCACATTTTTTGGAAGGAAAAAGTAAACGAAGAATAAAAATTGAAAGCGATAATAAAATGGAATACACGATGACAACCTCAAAAATATAATTAAAAGTTGCCATAAAATATATGATCAAGAAAGTTATATATAAGGAATGCAATCACACATTTACTACTAAAGCATAAATCAGTGATTAAGTTGTTAATAAGAATATAATTACAAATTTACTTTCAAAACATCAACAACCAATTATATTCTTATTTATTAAGAGTGTAATCCCAAATTTACAATCTCAATAAAAACAATCGATTACATTCTTACTGATAAGAATGTAATCACAATACAGGCGACCGATTATGTTCTTAATGACTAATAATTAAATCATAAATTTACAACTACAATATAAACAACCTATTATATTCTTAGGTACTAAGAATGTAATCAGAAATTTGCTAATGCAACGTCAACCGATTAAATGGTTACTAAGAATGTAATCGCAAATTTACAATCAATAAAAACAGCCGATTATACTTAGTAACTAAGAATGAAATTACAAATTTACAATCAATAAAAACAGCAAATTATATTCTTAGTAACTAAGAATGAAACTACAAATTTACAATCACAATATAAACAACCGATTATACTCTTAATTATTAAGAATGTAAATACAAATTTACTATCACAAACTTATGCAATCTATCAAATGACTACTAAGAATGTAATCACAAATTTACGAACACTACATAAAGTGACTGATTAAGTGGTCACTAATTTACATTAATACTATTTATATTACTGTGGTTACTGCTATTTATATTACTGTGATTACTGCTATTTATATTACTGTGATTATTGCTATTTATATTACTGTGATTA
>JAPMOQ010028050.1:0-12436 GCA_026543055.1 Argiope trifasciata | reverse complement strand
TGCTATTTATATTACTGTGATTATTGCTATTTATATTACTGTGATTATTGCCATTTATATTACTGTGATTATTGCTATTTATATCACTGTGATTTTTATAGCATACGTAAATTAATAAAAAAATAATTTCATCGAATTACTATGCTTAACTTGATTCCTTTTAGGTTGGAAATGTCAGACGTCTTATGAAGACAGTATAACCTTGGAGAGCTGTAGAAAAAAGTGCAAAGCAAGCTGCAGGTGAAAACATTCTTAATTATATATATATGCATGCTGAAAATAAATTGTGTTGCATCTTAAGTTTTAAAGAGAAAAGAAGGACATTTCCACTAAGTGTATAGCTGTCATTCGTTTCTACTTTCTCGGATATGAAAAGGCAAGGAAAAATAAATCTTGAAAAACTTCGATAATGAGATTTCTAATTTCAGAGCTACCCCGAATCAAAAAAATATATTGTGTGCACAGATAAATGAAAATCTGAAAATCTGTAATAACTAAAAATAAAATACTAAAATTTCTGGCATTCTGGTATGTAATTTTTAGTTCCGTTTTAAAGAACCTCTAAAATTACTGTAGGATGGGCCTCATAATTTTGAACGACAGTCAGACGAAGAGGACGGTACCTGAGTTGAAATTCTCCCCCTCCTAGCTTCTACACCCCTCAAGTGGGAGAACGTTTGACTCCGACAGATTTAATGTGCTTGCACGATTTAGTAACTGCTTACAAGACTAATTTGGTTGCTGTATTAAAACAAATTTATTCAACTTCAGCTTCGAAGTGTTGCCAGTATTGCATACAAAAGACATGAATGGTGTGGGCGCTGCTAATATTCAGTTTTGAGTCATATTTTCCTTTTTTTCAAAATTATGTAGCTTTATTAATCGTGTTTGCTTTTTTAATTTATCTGTAGAGGTGACTTTTCTGAAAAAAATTTAATTTACATTAAAAAGAGATTTTTTATATCTGAATTCTAGAATCCTTTTTTATTTTCGCTCATGCTGACAATGTCCGTATGAGTCCCGATTTCACCATGGTAATAATAGATACGCTATTACTGAGTGTGGGTTAAAAAATATAAATGATAATAGATAAACTGTAAATGAATACTGCAGTACAGCAGATTGTTTCGAATAACATGCTAAACTAACTGCATTCATGATTTTTTTTATTTAAATGACTAGTTCATATGTAAGATTGAAAAATATAAATATTTCATCAGCATGTAATTCGTATTTAATTATTTTCTCTTGAAAAATACGATTTTATTTTAAAAGACATATTTTGGGTATTTAGATATAAATATTAAAGGCTAAAAAGTAACATTGAATAAAACTGAAAAATCTCAGCTTTTAGAATTCAGATAAATAATGCATTTTAAAAGCTATTTTTACTAAATTTACTAAAAAAATATTGCTATTTCTTATTTTAGAAATCTGAAGTATGCTCACACCATAATTGAAACCCTGGAAGACAAGGTAAAATACTTTTCATACATTGCCGAGTTTTTGTTTGTGAATTTTCTTAATCCTGATTAATCCTTAGGGACAGTAATACCGAGGTAAGTTTTGTCTTATGGAACGTTATGAAATGTCGCAATTAAAATAAATACAATGCTTCGAAAACTTTAACTTTGGAAAATTCTGTAGAGCACACACTTATATTTATCTTAAGATTTTAAATGCGATACGATTTGCTTAGCCCAGTAACTTTTACAAATGTTAAAATTAGAGTTAATTAATTATTAATTAATTTCTTCCGAAATTGATTAACAGAAAATAAAAAATTTCAATATAGATATCTAAAGTTTACTTATAAAGAAAATATTGTGCCAAATAGTGGATCAATATATGTTACATAAACTATTATCGATCGATTTATAAATTTTAAAATATATAGCAGTTTCGAACCTCTAGAGCAGAACAACATGGCTTAAAAATAAACTAAGCTTCATTTATCTACTTTTAAATGACATAATTAGTGATAAAATCGGGAAATTTTTTAAATTTTCTGTTAAAAAAGTTTTGCTCCGAAAAGAGTATTAGTATGAATAAATATGATCAGGGAAATTGGATTTTTTTTTCATGCTTAAAAAGCGATTTCAAATCTGAAAAAAAAACAGAACACGCCAAATTTAGACTTTTTTTGGCTCAAATATGTATGGCTAGACATCAGGCTAGCCATACATACACATACATTGAAATGAATTTGTCATTTCATCCCTGCATAATGCTATCGTTATCAGTTACAAGAATGGTGAATCCACAGTTATTTTAGTTAGCGTACTAGACAAACACAGATAGAAATTCAACTCACATTTGAAGGCAAATTAATGTCTCTATTTTTGTTTGCTCTGAACTATTTATGGCTTTACTCTATTAGTTTTAGCCATAAATCAATGATATATTTTAAGTGTCCATTTCATGAATTTTTTCATTAAATTCAGTTAATACGAGTACAAAACCGTAAAAAATTATGATTTCACAATTTTTTAGCTATAAGTTTATTGATTCAAACAAAATAAAATATTGCATTTGATTTAAAGTATATTTTAATCAGAAGAATATGCTTTTTTCGGTTGATATGCAAATTAGTTGTTCAGCTCTGGCAAGAGGGGTCACCTTTTATCGAAATATATATATGTATATATGAATACCATTCTCAATATTTCCATATATTTAATTCCTTACTACATTTTTTTGCAGTCGAAACATCTGGATAGGGAATCTAAAAGGTAAGTTACTTAAAATCTAAATAACATTTTATCTAATCTTTAAAAAATGGAAATAAATGAAAACCAGGAATTTTTAAGAGAATCTGAGTATCTATTTAGCTCTGATAATTTGAATTCTTTGCTTCCTCAAATCTCAAAATTACTCAAGCCCTATATAACCTGTCCTCAACAGGAGCTGTTCCCTGTTTGGCTTTGAAATTAGACCTGTCGCCTTGCAATAAATGCAATAGACACGAGATATTTTCGGGGAATACTGTTTCGTATAATTAGAAAGTTGCAAAGGGAAAAATAAAAGCCAGCAATAAAATATAAAAATATAATTGAGGGATCCTTAAATGAAAAATAAATTCTCTAGATTTTTTTCAGTCTCTTATCATGAATGAGGAACTCAATACAGTTATTAATAGAATGCAAATAAAGTAATTTAAAATAGTTCTTAAAATTTCAATTGAAGAATATTGAAATAAATTTACATCCCACTTAGAATGTAAGATGTGTGTATCATATATTGCGGTGGATGTTGTTTTATGAAAGAGAACTGGGAAGGATGTGTTAATATTAATCCAATCAAATACTTAGAGATAAAATTAAATAGGAACATGCAGTGAGTGCACGAAATTGTTACTGAAAGCAGAATAGTAGCAATGTGTTTTGATGCAGAAAAATTCCAAGAATTGAATTATTATTCATGGAATGTTGAATTCTAATTGAATTTTTATTCATGGAATGTAGAATACTAATTTATCGAATGCAAAGCGAACAATAAAATAACTTCAACGTACCAGAATAATGGAACGAGGTTAGAAAATTAGAATATCAATAATATTAGCAAGCGAGAAAAACCGATTTATCAATCAAAAGTTATATCAGATACGGCATGATATGAATATGAATTCAGAATTGCAAGTTTCGGTGGTATTAGCAGTATCTTGTATGAGCTAACTCAGAAATTTTATGAATGCTACAGTGGGTTTTAAATTATGTTTATTGACAGCTTGTTGCGTCAGTGTTATCATGTCGAATAAACAATCTTCAAAATATATTTGAACGATTTTATCCCATGTCGAATCCTTGTAAGTACATGTAACAACTCTTGTAGCAAGAATGACAAGGTCGGGTAGAAGGAAGTCTTCCCATTTGGGGCGATATCCTCCTTCATAAGCATTCTGACTTTCACATCTTCTAAGGTGCTTCAATTATTGATATCCGCCTATATACAAATGTTCCCCTCCTCCCATTAGTGCTTTTGAGATCATGAGTTCTCAATATATCTACTTGGGCAATAACGCTAGACTTCACTGTCAGTAAATGTCATACAGCCTTAAGGAAGTAAAATGTTTATAACATCGATAGAACTACAAGATCTGTTCTAAATCCATCGAATAGTGCGAGGCACTCCAGAAAGATTCTGGACTGCCTGTCACTTGACAGCAGAAATGATAACTGGCTCAATAAAAGGAATGAGTAGCACACTTTCAGCATTCGATAGTAGCCTAAGAACTCAATATGGATATGTTGTAATTGCTATATACCATATTTTTTGCCAGAGTATCAGTATTTCTGGTCAGTCACATAATTCATCATGTACGGTTTTTTGTTTTGTTTTCTTGTGTTCAAAGCTAATTTTTTTATTTTATCTGTCTTGTCTCTTTTATTTAGACAAGTTACCCGCAGAATGCATATTTTATATCTAGAAGGAGGGATCCATTTTAAGCAGTTACTCCTGCGAAGATAATATTCTTGTTCAAGCATTCAATGCTTGATATGCTCAAATACGATGTGTTACAAATGTGTCTTTTCAGCATAACTTATGTTATACAGCCCAACTGACAGTGTTTTTGGAATTGCTTTTTTCACATAATTTACGCTTTTAATATCATATAGTATTATACAATATATATAGTACAGTAGAGACTATATTAGAAAAAATGCTTTGTCTTTAATTTTTGTACATTGTATTGGCACATCATCAATCATTTACTGGCCCTCCATGTTGCCTTGTTTGATTATTTTCTATTTCTTTATAGTTTTCTCGATATCTTCGAATTTTATCATTAAAATAATAATTATATAATATTTTTCGTTAAATTGTTTTGATTTGTGCACTAAAATATAGAATGTATTTTTAAATAATTATGTATGCCTCAAAAAGGTATCTTTAATACGTGAATGTCTGGTGATAATACTGAAATCCCTTTGAAAAATTTCTATATATTCTAGAACAATGATAAGACATATTTTAAATGAGTACTTTGTAAATATTATTATCCATTTTTCAATCTTGATTTTCATAAATATTATTGAATCCTGAAATTAGTTATTTCTTGAATTCATCGCCGATACATAAATAAAATCAACATTTAATAAAAATTCGTTTTTTTAAATGTAGCATTACATTGACATCGGAAATATTCAAATGTGTAACGTATAAAGGAGGGAGATATAGCCTACTACATTTTTTATTTAGTGGAATGATACAAATGAAATTAAGTAATTGTGTTTAAATTAACTGTAACTGAGACAAGATTGTTCGCATTCACTCAAACCGTTTTCCTTCCAGGGACCAAATTGGTGTGCACATTTACTTTTGGGATCGCCAAGTTGTCGTAGAGCGCCATGACGCTGAATACAGTGTAAGATATAGTGCTTCGTTGTCTCAGTTCTAGATTGTCCTGAAATAAGACACAAAATCGCTGAAGCTTGCTAATATTTGCTTCTTAGGAAATATTTTTTCTTAATAAAATATTTTTATGCTGCCTCTTCAGGAATAATAGAAGTAATAGTCAGCTTCATCCACCTGCACATCCTGTGCATCAACCTGCACGTTTGATGAATATTATGTACAGGATTGCCATGAAATAATTTTCCCTGTTTGGAGGCTTCGACAGCTAAAACGAACGAATTTCATATGCAGACTGTGGAAGGTATGAGTAGATGAACACAGAAAGAAAATAGTATTTAAAGTTGCCGATAGGGAAAATATTGGCACTGCTTTCATTCACGAACAAGTAAATTTGCATATCGAGATGGATTATGTAAAATTCTTAGCGCTTGCATACCGGCAGAGAAGTACATTCCTTATAAAATAGGAAGAGCAAACGGCATAGTACCAGCTCCTTCTTGACTATTGGTGTGTTCTTCACTGTTCGTGATTGATTCTTGATGTGTGCTTAGTTTGTGCCCAACCTTACTGCAGTGTGCTTTGACGCTAGACATTGTAATGCTACGATTGCTCTTAAGGAAGCCTGGATGTCTTGAAACAAAACATAAGATTGGTTGTTTTGGGCATTGAAACTGGCAGTATAAACGCAGCAGTTGAGAAAGCCATGCACTCATTGAAATGTGTTGAGACAGGAGAGGTCAGCGTATAGAAAATGTTGCAATGTATCCGGGAAATCTGATAAAAAATAATTTTCTATGAGTTTTATAAATTTATTCATAACTGTACATCCACATCTTCAGCATTTCCCTAATCGTTAAATTTTGCTACTAATTTTTGGTCTGTGTCTGGAATTAATTTTCTTATGCCTTCCATAGTATCTATATGAAATGTAGTTTCATTTCGGTTCTTCGCTTTACCTGCAGATATCGGCAAACAGGGAAAGTTATTTTATGGATACAATGTACATTATAAAATTTAAATAGCTTGGCTAGTATGATGACTGAAAAAGGATGAAACACTTATTTATAGAATTTAATGAAATATATTTTGAATATGTCAGAAGCGAAGTTCAAACATTTATGATTTTGACTCTGTAACAAGCAAAAACTGAGCTAACATTATTCTTCACAGATAATTTTTATAGTTTATTCATCACATATAATTTTTATAGTGAGATGGAGGCGTTTTTTAGACCAACTTTCTCCTAATAATCCACTTTAGCAAAAACATTTCTTTGTAGGCACTCATGATTACTTTAAATCATAATATATGGGTATCAATGAACCTCAATAAGCCATTCATGGATCAAGTAATGATTGCAATTAATAATTTCACTGTGCAAAGCATTTTTTAAAAAGTAAAATAATAAAAAGTGTGCATACAAATTTAATTAGAGAAATACATTTTCTTACTTTCAAACTTTTCTTCTAATGAAATTCCTCATTGAATTATTAGCCTTTTACTGTCTAAATATCTACGTCCAAATATTGTTTGAGGTTGAATTAAATTTTTCAAGTAAATTAGTAGCCTTAGGGTTACTATTCTGCACAAGAATTTTACTTTATACCTCGAATTTTTAGAAGACAATATCCTAGAGAAAAATTAATTTTCAATCTTTCAAATCAACACGTAAAGGCTTTTGAATCACCCGAATTAATAAGGTTACAATCAAAGTATCATTGATGTCGAATCATGCCAAGTCGATTCTTAAACATAAGAGGGAGAGGTTTGGAAACTACAAATAAATATGCATTTAAAGTCCTTGTTTCTCATTTAATTAGAATGTTTATATAAGTATTAGCATTACGCGTTATATTCTTATTTGCCGTAATGTTTGAAGCGTTAATTTCAAATGCGAAAAAGAATCGGATTTTTAATGATCATAGAAATAAAAATTTAAATAATATTTTCTTTTAATGACAGAATTTTTCCAAATTTTCCAATAACTCTTTAGTAAAGGTGTTTTCTCAGAAACCGCCTTCTATAGAATTGTTGCACAATAGTTACGAAATATTTACCTTTGGTAAGAATTTAGTGTTTTTAAGGGATCATTCGTGTCATCCTTCGCGAGTTTTGTTGCAATCAATCCCTGCATGTGGTTAATAACATTTGAAAATAGAATTCCTGCTTTAGGTATAGATTTCTTAACCTATTGGAACAAAAATTTGACATTAAACTGCACTAGTAATATCAAAATATTATACCAAATTTGATGCATCTACGTCTTGGCCTTACTTACTTATCGTGTTCACATTCTCACGAAAATAGAGACCGACAGACGCTCAACCGTTTGTTGTATTTTGTTCAGAATTCGATAGCTGTACACCTGATAGATTTTAACTATATGCACCTGATTTTATCTATCTTGCTCTCTCTATTCGTAATAATCTTACTAATTTATATTCGAAAAGCCGGGCAGACAGATTTCCTCTCAACAAATTTTACTTATACTTTGATAGAAATCTGCAAATTTGTACTGATGAGGGATCACTGAATTTTATCCGTTAAGAGTTGTGTTACATTTGTCACAGACAGATAGTTGTAAGATCATTTTCTGAAAAAGGGATTCAGTCAGCTCTATAATGTACAGATTTGTCAAAATGTTTTGCTCGAATTTTTTGACGATTATAACGCATTCATTATAGAACGAATACGATAAAGTGAAAAAAAAATAAAGCTGTAATTTGATTGTAATTTTGACTAAATTATTTGTTATTAATACAATTAGTTTTATAGTTTAAAATATCCCTATTCTATCTCGTAAGGGTATTTCTTTTCTGTGGTGTCTCTTAACTTCCAATCAGGCAAACATATGTATAAAATGACACTATAAATTACAAAATAAAAAAGGTCCATAGCGGTTAAATAATCCCTTGTAAAGAGCAAATTTTGCACAAAAGGTTTTATAATTATAGTTGATTTTAAGAAAGACAAATACTGCTGTTATTATACAAGGAATAAATTTCATATTTATAAAATTTTATTAAAATGTATTTGTTTTTTATGTATATTCCACCTGTTTAAAAAAGTATACACACAAAAATACAATAACAACTAACAATTTTATACTAATAATACAATAACCAACAAGTTTATACTAATAATGCAATAATAACCAACAAGTTTATACTAATAATACAATAATAACCAACAAGTTTATGCTAATAATAATTAAAAGAAGTCGAGACTCTTTTCTCGTCATTTGTTTTGTTACATTTACATTAAAAATAATGGGATAGCCAAAACTCAATATTCAGAAATATTTTCTACAACAAATTTGAGCAATTTTTAAAGCATCATTTTATATACATTTTTGTGGGTTTTTTTCGGTCAATACTATGTATAGAGACCTTTTTATCCATTTCAGACTGGTTACCTCTTTAGTTACATCGGAGGCTTGATGGGTTGCTGGCTGGGAGCCTCTGTATGGGCCTTCCCTCGAATAGTAGAAAATGTTTTTCGAAGAGCTGTTCAATGGATGATGCCGTTGAAAAAACATGTCGTTATAACTTCTAAAGCACAACTTAGAATTTTATTAACTCACCGAAATAGAGTGCGCAGAATCAAAATTTCGTAGCTGGTGTTTAATTTCTTATTGTAATAAATTTAACTGACATTTATTAATAGAACAACTGCTCCATACTAATAAAACGTTAAAGAAGTTATACTGTATAATTTTATGTACATGTTTGCCTTAGATTCTTTATCAGATGTATGATATAATTTATGTAAATAAAAATGAATGTTTGTCTGTATGTTTCTTGTGCTCTGATTTAGCGCTCATCCGATTGCGATGGAACTTTGAATACTTATTACTTGCACTTACGGGAGGGCTATAGGCATGTTAAAATTATGTAAAAAATATTTTCGGATATGTTTACCACATCTATTAACCAAGGATTATTAACTCTCTACGGAGACGCAACAGATTCAGCAAAGAAACTAAATTCAAGATATAGGTTAATATTTCGTAACTGTTTTGCGTAAATTCTATACAAGTCATTCTCTGAGGTAACAACATTATTTAGAGAGTATACGATAAAATGTAAGGAGAACCAATTCCACAGGATTGAAATTCAATTTAAAATTTCAGCGCTTTTTGCAATGTTTTCTGGAAATATCAGATTACAAATAATTTTGCACCCTCTTAATGCTCAAAAATTATCTTTTTGACTATATTAACGATTCTATAGTTTAAATATATTTTCTATGTTTAATTAATTTTAAAAGAAAATATTTTAATTACATTTTTTATCATTAAACTTGAGGATTCTGAACGAATATCAATCGAATCATGAGATACAATGAATAGTTTCTTTCATTACCCTTTTGAAATAACACCAAGTTTTATAAATCTAAAAGAATACTAAAATATCAAATATATAAAAATGAATATTTGTTTGTTCGTATTTTATATACTGTTGTACTGTTTATAATATTTCAATAAAACATTGCCAAGTTATTAATAGATTGAACTTCATATAATTTTTTTCGGTGGCAGCAACGCGTCGGGCACCAGCGAGTAGTAACATACAAATAACATATTTTACTATAACTTTGATGCCTTCCTTGAACTTGCATTTAAGTATTTGTTAAAACATGTAAGAAGAAGAATAAAATTTGCTTAATTTATATTAATTATAATCAAAATAAAGTTACAAATTTCATTTATTTCACAGTTATTTTTTTTTACTTAATTTAATTTGCAAGATTTGTTTTAATTACATTTTGAGATGTTTTAATCCACGTGTTAAAAATTTAAAATAAAAATTTGTGGTGCCAATAAAAGCACTAATAGGTCAGAAGCCACTTTTCGAAGTTTTAGCCATTTCCCAATTTTGTTGTCATTAAAATATACATTGATAATTAAAAGCTTTTCGAAGAGCATTATTGCCGCTTTTCTTTTTAAGATATTTTAATTAAAAAATAAGAAGCAATAAGGCAAATGAAACTAATCGTACCATTCTACATTATTTTAAATCAGAATATCATCGTATTATTTTCTTTTCTGAAGGCACGAGAAAAGTAGACAAAATATATACTTAACAAATACTATTCTTTTTTATTCGGGGAGTCAAATTATATTCGAAGTATAGAAATGAAAAATAGTAGTTTTTAAGTTTTTCCTAATTACCCAATGTAAATTTGTTTGGAATAAAACAATATATGATTTTGTAATTAAGTACTAATTTTTTAGATAAATTTTAATGCACGCTTATTGAATTTGAGTTCAAGAAAACATAAAATAAGCATTTTATGTCTTCTTGAACTAAAATTGACTTTTAACGAGCTAAAAACACTCAAAGAAATAAGCATGCATATTCCATTTTCTTTTAATATTTGACCAAAGTCTTTATTATGAATTTCCTTTAATTCCTTCAAAAATGAAGACACTTGAAACATTTTAAGTAAATTTAAATCTAATTACAACATCATTTTGGGAAATGTCATTAAGATATGCATTTTCCCCTATTCACTTTCCAAATATTTATTTTATGGAACGATATATTTTATAAAACTCTTTTGGTTGAATATAAACACATGTTTTGAGGATGAAACAGTAAAAATAAAATTACACGTTTTCGTTCATTTTTGCTTATTTCAAAATCCATTTTTCCCTTAAAAATGAGTGAACAATAATAATCCTTTTATTACTACTATTTGAAATTAATTTTATTGTAAACTAGCCGCCTTTGGCGACCAGCTGGTTCGCCATGAGTAATGGGTTCTAAAATTTTCGATTAAATTACATATTCATTAGCCTTGAAGTAACTCCGGGCATTGATTGTCCAGAAATTAATATTTTCTTTAAGATGATGGATTGAAAGTTCTAAAAGAACACGTTTTCCTAATAAAATTCTTTAATTTTATAAATTAGTCAGTTTTAATCATCGTTTATGCTTCCAGAATATTAAAAATATTTTTTTCAATCATGTTGCCAAAATATTAAATAAGTTTTTTAAAAAAAAGCGAAAAAGGGAAAAACATTATTGAATTAATGATACAGATATTGCAAACGATTATAGAAGTATGCCACTAAATCGAAATTTTAATGCATATCCTGTCTAAATTCAATCAGGTTTACCGTAAATAAGGATGATTTATGGAATAAATGATTTAGATACTGCAAACGATTAAAGAAACCTTTGCTTTGAATTATTTTTTTAGAAAATATCACATTTTATATTTATTTTATTTTATCCAGTCACTTGTTAAAAGTTGCATTTCTGTAGATTTATTTTGCGATGATAGTTTTTTTTAATTCAAACTTCCGGCATTCTTTTATTTTATCCAGTCACGTGATAAAAACATGGTTAAAATATTTCTTTAAAAATTCGTTAAAAATAGAAGCTTACGTTTTAAATTTAAAAAAAACTGATATCATTAGAAAGCTAATTTTTTTATCTTTAAATTGATATAAAAATGGTGTTTGTGCAATAATATTTTCGGAAGTTATAGCGGAAAAACATTGAAATTTCGCTTACATTTTAATTAATTCAAATTCTAATTAAAAATTCGAAAAAAGGGCCCCAAGGTGCACATTCCCGACCACCAAGGTATACATGAAACAAATTTTGTAGTTGTAGGTCCAACGGTCTGGCCTGTAGAGCGCCAACACACACACACCTACACACACACACGCACACACACATTGAGCTTTATTATAAGTATAGATAAAGAAATTGAGGACTTTCATTGAAGATTCATTATTACACAAGCTTGATTGAAATATTTAACTTGCAAAAATGCATTTGCTTCAGATGACAATTCATGTTTGACCTAAAATAGAAATTAAAGCAATTCATTATATTTTTGGAATGCTTAATGGAGCGATGATCCGTGGCATGAAATATTTCTACATATGAAAATCTCACGTAGGTGGCATAAAAAATGAGCTTATTGCGGAATTGTCGGATGGCAATAGTTTAATAAAGACAAAACACAATAAGAATTTCATACTGCTTTATTCACGGACATTTTACTGATGTACTGAATCAAACTCTTTACCTAGCTAATCAATGGATCTGAAAAATATTTTTAC
>JAPMOQ010028045.1:0-10917 GCA_026543055.1 Argiope trifasciata | reverse complement strand
AACTAATTGGATAGGTTGTGCTAGTGTGTTCAACGCTGAAATCATACGAATTAAATGCATTATCCATTCCATCATTTTTCCACTTTCTTTTCTGTTAAATGAAAATGAAGTAACATCTACAGCTATTAAAAGCAAACTTGTTTCCAAGCTGTGAGTTAATTAAAACTCACATAGTATTTCCTAATTTAAAATTTCACTTTTTCGTATATTGCTTAGTGCAAAAGAGGAAAAAGGCTTTTGCATTTTGTTCTTCCTCAATATATTATTAACTCGAAATATGAAACTAAGCATTAAAAATAATTGCAAGATAAAATAACTGCTGGCATAGAATGCAATTATAAAGCTAAAGCAATGGAATAAAATTTCTTGCCATTATAAATTGGGAAGATGCAATTTATTTGACTTGAAATTACAATATCTGATAAAATTAATGATAAGCAAAGCGTTATGAATGGTATTAATAAGCATTTTTTGGAATGTATTGTTTAATTAAATTGATATTAAAAAACGACATTTGTGTTTGAATGATTCAATTCGTGCATTTTTGTTCCGCGGAAAAAGATATATTGCCCTTTAAAAAAAACACTTGTTCTTTGAATTTAATTCAATTTTTTTGTGAAAAAATTCACCATTTTTATATTTTTATATTTTTATTTTTTAAATCAATCCTTTAGTAGCAGAAAAAAGTAAAAAAATAAATAAACAATAATAAAAAAGCACAGAAAAAAGAAAATATGTTAAAAAGTAATAAGATTTCAAAACATAAATTTCCTATTTCTTTTAATTAGCAATTAAATGGAAATAGTGTAGCGCTTGAAAATAATGCATCGAAGAATCTGAATTAGAATAAAGTTTGAATTTTTTTGGAACGAAGCTTGAAAAATAATTCTGGATGTGTAAAGGTGAAAAAGAAGCGATGATTATAATGTCAAGCAATTAATTATTTTTATTTTCAGAGTTTAAATGAAAATATGTTTTAAGTAAATGACTATAATTAGGCATTTTTTTTAAATACAAAGCAAGAAAGAATTCTTTTGGGTCACCTAAAATTATTCTCACGCTTTGATCTGTTTTAAACATTTAATTATCACAATTAAGATTAATTTAATTAGAAAGATTATAAAAAAATAACGCTAAGATTTGATTCCAGCTGAAGTTCATTTGCCCCTTAATATTTGTATACAAATAACAAAAATAAACAAACAAAATTACACTATTAACTTATTTTCAAATAAATTTTTTCAATTATTTGACTTTTAAAATGATCATCTTTTTGAGTAACTAATAAAATGAATTGATTTCATAAAATTTATGCACTTTTAAATCTAGGTTTTCTATGTCGTATAATTGATATTCTATATTATCTAATTGTAATGAATAAAAATATTTTTTTTTCTAAATAATGTCATTATTAAATTTTAAAAAATGAAATAATATATATATTTTAATTTTTTTCCATATGATTTTATGAAAGCTAGAAAAAATTTAGGTTAATTAAACTAATAAAAATCAAGAAAAATTTACCAGTTTGACGAATATAAAGTTTAGTCAACGCGCTTTTTTATTCACCATTATAAACTGCAAAAATCGATTTTCAGGTATTTTTAACCTCTTATGTACTTTTTTCAGAGATTCTGGATATATACATTCCTTGTGTACCAAGAAGTATGCCACTCGACTTACAAACGTAAGTTAGTACTCAATTAATAATAAAAGAAAATTTAAATATAAGGAACGTTATAAGCTATAAATGTGGTGAATTTTAAGTATGTACGCCCATAATTTATTTTTAAAAAGTTACTGTATACATTAAATAAATTTTTCTCAAAACTGATTTTTGCTCATTTCTTGCTCACTTCAAATCAACACAAAATAATATTATCATATAGCTATGAAATTTGATGAAATGTGTACTATTTTCTAGGGAATGAACTAAAAGAATTTAGATCGAGTTTATAGTTTTTAATTTACAGTCTATTGTTTGAATAATAATGCCTTAAATTTACTAAAAATTTGATGAAAAATCTTTGACTGGCTGTAATTTTTTTGTTTTTCATTAGAACCATTCGATTGTTATGCATTAAGAAAAAAATATTCAATCTGTTTTGTTAGGATAATAATTATAGTTTTTGGTGTAGTTAATTTGTTTTATAAGAATTTGCTTAAATTTATGCCGTTAAAGGCCGATTTTCAAAAAGTGTTACTGTGTATTTATCCGTCGACAAGCCAAAACTCTCGAATATGAGCCAATTCTTTGGCAAATCATGGTGAAAAGTAATTTGTGGTTATTGGCGATAATATCGGGTTTAGCGAAAATGGACGACAAATAATCCCAAATTACGAAAATTGTTGAAGGGATAATCCCAAAGTACCCCAGTATTTAAAAAATAATATTATAGTTCAAAGTATTTGCAAGTAAAATAAAAAAATTGAAATTCAATTCGATTACTTATAATCATGCAATTTGAAAATCGTATTCTATTTGGATTTTAGAGCTTTGACAAATGTGAATAAGTTGAAACATCATACAAATATTTTCCTTATGATAGAATAGAAAATAAAAATTCTCATTAGTTAAAAATATAGTCTTATTTTTCGGAAGATAATTTTTTTTATTAATTGCAACAGATTTATGAAATGAAGCTGTAACATCAGCTTTGGATTTAGAAATGAATTTCAAAAAATTTTAACAATAAAAAACATTGGTAAAATCCTATTTTAGCCCACCTCTGGCGACTTTTTCATAATGTCGCCAATTTTTCAAAATCTTGCCAAATCAAAAGTATTTGAATTAAAAAGTTAAGAGGTTGATTTAAACCGTATGGTTGCCGCATTTCTCTTCAGATGCTGTCAGATTTGCCATTTTAAAATCATTATCGCTGATAATTTGGCGAGTTTTTAAATTGGCGTCAGAAGTGGGCTAAAATAGGATCGACCCAAAACATTGTTGAAAGTAGAAACAGATTTCAAAAAAGCAAAACAATGTTACTTGTGTATAAATGATTATTCCAAGATAATTAGAAACAGTTTCTAACAATGGTTTTCACATAATTCAAATAGTAATCAAAGACATTATTGTCAAGATTCATCCTCAGCAATCGCATTCTCAGCCTCATTTTGTAAATTAGCAGACGAAACGTTTGCAGTTGTGGTAAATTCATAAGAAAATTCCTATGGGTCATGTTCAACTACAGTCAGCTTTTTAAAACAGGTTAGTAATAATTTCCTTTGAATGCAACAAGATTTAAATAAAATTAGATAGGAAATGCATCGATTTAAACTACTGCAAATTTCTTGCTGTATCCAAGCTTGTAAAAATCTTGTTCAATCTTGTCTACTACATTGATGCTAATTGTATACTATTATCAGTATATTTTCTGAAAACTTCAGATTCGCAACAGCAGTTAAAAAAAATAGCACTTTAACAGAGTTTTGTTTACACTCCAGTATATGATAATTTATCTTACACGAGAAGTAATGTAACTCGAGATATATCGTGAGATAATGATATCAATTTATTAAACTTGTTTGTAAACTTCACTTTTTTATTTTTAAATTTCTTGTGACATAAAAAGTAATGCGAATATAGTTTAATTGTATCTTTATTGCCTTTATTTTCTCACGTGCTGATGAATCATTTCATAAAGTTTCTATTGGTTAATTGATGACTCTTGACATTGATTCTTGAGGTTAAGAATTAAATATTAGCAAGAATTTTAAATAAAATTATTTACTTAGAAACAGATGGTTCTCATCATCGAAAAAAAAATACTAATTGTAGTTGAGCATCTGTATGAATTAAATCAGCATTTACAATGATTAATTAATTAATCAATTTTACAAATAACTGACATCAATATAGGAAAATATTTTATCATGAAAAGGCAGTTCTGTTGTTGTTGTTGCTTATCCTTAAAAGATATCACGTATCAATAGCTCCAGAAGGTTGTTCATCACCAAGAAATCAATAACAATATAGGGATCTTAGAAAGTTTGATGCAACCCAGAATGTGATCCGGGGAAGCTGGATAGTCATATGACTTTTTACAAGTGGGATGGAATTTTCTACAACATTCAAAGTAATGACACTTAAGGTGGTCAGATTTTAATCTAGCCTGAGTAAGCTGGGAACCGCGGTCACATATATTTACCAGAAGAGTGCCAGAGGATGTTCCCATGCACCATTGGTGTGCAGGTGTTGTTATATTAAAATGAGTTCAGGTCCTTTATTTGAGTATAGTTCTTGATAAGTAAACGAAAAGCCTGTGGCCACTATATTCTCTGTACCCTCTCTTTGTCCAGTATATCAGTGACCTCATTACCACCAAAGTTTAAGTGTGTTAGATCCATTGCTGGTAGACATCATGGTTCTGAGAGATCGTCCTCAGTTTGAGCAGAATAGATACTCTGGTTTCATTTATAAATTCTAAAATAGAATACTGCCGTCGTCCTGGAATAGGAGTAGCGTGTCTTCCTCGTGATCTGGGAGTATCGGTTCAGGAATGGTTGTTATACTGTGTTCTGTCTGTGAGTTGTATGAATGTGCCCTCCCCTGTAAAACCAGAATGTGAAGCATGAAGTAGCTAAGTCGTACTCTTTGTCCTAGTTGGCGCTACTGTAAAAACACGGGACATTAAATTAGGTTTAAATCGCTGACAACTATCGAGCGATAGGCTTGTAAAGTGCCCTGAGTAACAATAACAAAAGATAGAACCGAAGCATAGTTTTTCAGTATGCATGAGTCTCCAAAAATATAGCGTATGTTAAAAATGTGGAAAGTAATCTAAAATCCATTTCAATATTATTGTGACACTAAGAGATTAGCATTTTTTAACAATCTCAAAGGAAACGAATTTTTTATGATTTGACTGCACTCCTGTTCCTGCACTTTGACGTCTTCAAAACTATGCATCAATAAATGATTTTTATCCATGAATATTGTGATTTACGTTGCAAATCTGTTTTGTTCCTAATGCATCTTAGTTATTTTTAGCAGTAATATTATAAAATATATACAATATTACTATATTATTACTATTATTATATTTATTATATTATTAATGTATACAATATGTAAAATATTAATATTTTTTTTAATCGTTATCAAAAACCAACACCGGGATCAGGAGATTAAAATACAAAAAAATATTAAAATTTATTCATTTTTTCTTATTTCGGATATAAATATAATTATTTTAAAATGAATGAAGTTAGTTTTTTCATAGTTTGGGGAGTTTCCGAATTTTACTAGTACAGGATCCCTTTGATGTACTTGATGAGCTCCTATTTAAATTTTTTTTTATAAATCAAAGTTAGAGATGGTTTTGTTCGATCTTCGAAAGCGAAGGTATTAACCCTTTCAACGTCCTCTCCTATCCGTAAAACCTACTTTTTTTCTTCTACCTTTCACGGTATTAAAGAGAACAAAAATAAAAACTGAAAGAAATAAATATTTACAAAGCGTTTTAAAGCTTTAAAATGTAGAAGAACACTTGAAGCATGCTACGGCCGACCTGCAGAAGTTACAGGTGAATGCTCTAGATGCGTCAGGGATGACGAAGAGGCTAAATAAATTGAAAAGTAATTCAGGAACATGATGTTTTTGCTTGAGTTTTTTGACACGATTTGAAGGCAATAAATTATTGAAGCCTTAAACTGGGTAGTGAACTAATTAGCGATTTATCCTTTTTTTATTTTGGAGTTGGCTTTCACAAAATTGTTTTACCGTTATCTATCGTCTGCTAATGTAGTTTTATTTTGGAGTTGAGTTTGACAGTACAACTTCTGAATTATCTGTTGTTTGCTGTTGTAGCTGTTGTAGGAAATCACAGTGCTATTGCCTAACTCTAGCTGCGTTTTTTAAAAATAAACAAAAACAAGTTGAAATATTGTTTGTTAAAATGATAAAGACTGTTGGTTTAGGGACAACTTACTCTAGTTAAAATAAGGTTATTAGCAAATAATACATACATTTGGCGATTTATCACCGACTGGTTACAAATAGATTTTCGAATTATACATTATCTGAATGGTTAAATTGGTTAATGACTTAAATTAATTACGACAAATAATGACTTAAAAATAACAATATTCTCACATGAAAACATTAAATTTGTGATCATAAATTTCCTTTTTAAATTTAATTTTACATTTTTCTTTAAAAAATTATATCCAAAATGAGTTAAAAAAATATCATGCTTCTGCAGCTCTACTATAAGATAGGCTTTTGTTGAATTTATTTCAAAAATACATACTTTAATGTAGGTACCATATTTTGTAGAATAGAGAAAATATTTATGTAGAATAGAGAAAGTATTGCAATTGTCAAAAAAGGTTTAGGCCTCCCTGCCTGTCTAGAACAAAAGTTACTAAAAACTGATTTGAACAGCATGGATGAAATTTGGTATGTGGTCTACATATAAATTTTATATATTTTTGTCAAATTTTGAACACAATCCCTTGAGTGGTAGGGTGTCTGTTCGGCTGTTCAAATATTTAAGACAATGTGTACAAAATAGGAAGAGAAATTGAATAAAATTTAACATTTATTTAACGTTTAAAATTTGGACACTTATTAACTCTTGTGCCAAATACAACTGGAGACTGGCCGTTTCTTGGCCAGTTTTTCAGAAACATTTTGAAAACTCAAAACTGAAATGATTAAACCATATTAAATTTGATATGAGGTTTTGTGGCTACAAGTGTAATTTGGTATCGAAATTTTGTTTCGAACAGTTGGAAGAACGTGTCTAAAACTCAAATTACATATACGAATAATATTAACTACCTTTCAAGGATTAATCGTCAAAATAAATCTCCAAGGATGCATCGAAATAACTAATAAAAATGTTGTATAAGATTAATATTTAGTACTGTAAGATATTTATTTTGTCGCATTAAAAATTGTGCATCCTCCAGTGGATTCCTGCTCATATGGGAATTGCCGGTAATGAAAGCGCTGATGCCCTCGTGAAAGCCCCCAGTGAGTTGGATCAACCGAATTCTGCCATCTCAGAAGATGTTAACGCAGGAAAACGCCGACTTTTTAAGCAAACTTTGAAAAAAGCCTTCATTCCGTATCTCAACTGTCCCAGACACCTTTCTTCAATAACTGCAAGACTCGCACAGATCACCAGGCAATAAATACTAGATCCTACTCCATTTGCAAGCATTGCCATTCTTCAAAACTAAGCCCAGAACACATCTTCAACTGCCCTGCCATTGCTGCTGCCATCTTTGGACTCTTCGGTCCTCTTTTGAGAGAAGATGTTCCTTCAGGCTCCGAGGCTCGCTGAGCTCGTCCTAAAGACTTCTGGATGTATTTGAATTTTTTATTATCTATAGAAAACGAAAACAACGGCAGTTATTAATAAGTTATTAGTATTTCTTTTAATCCCATGCCATGATTTCACTAATTTTCAAACAATCGATGCATGTTTGATAAATCTTCTTCGGGGACACTGAGTGGAAGGAAAACGTGTTAAAACCAAAAAAACAGTTGTTCTGTTTTTATATAGAAGTAGTGGTTGCCTTTGCGGGAAGTGAGTGCTGACAATACATTCAATGGTCGAGTTTTGATTTGCTGGTGAAAAATTTTATTTGATCTTTTTTTAAATATTCAAAAGTGAGTTACGTTTTATGTGGCAGGATAGTAAATTCATGTCCTCAATAAATCTTTGTTCTTCATTTTCAAGCATGGTCGACAACAAGGTTATGGGCCCAGGATTCGCTTACTTTATAAAGTTAGTAATGAAACTGTCCTGAATCTCGTAGTATCTCCTCTCTGGCGAGAAGATTATTCCAGGAGAAAGATAATATAGTAACAAGACCTTAGTTCGTAACCTTAGACCTTGGCTCGTAAAGGTAGATTCACATGAGGCTTACTACTGGCGCGATCGTTGCCTATCTACTGCTGTCCCTGTATTGACTTCGTATCAACTATTGAGACAACGTCGTTGGGACAATGGCTAACGGTTGTTCCAACGGGATAATCATTTGCCATTGTCCCGTTGTAATCATGGGATTTTTCGGAAGTATGCGTGATCTTCTTTTGAGCGCAATAGTTAGCCTCATGTGAACCATCCTTAAGAATTTTCCAAAGACGAAACTGCGCATGCTCCAAAAGATAGCACAGCATTGTCGAGCAGCAAAAGCGACATTTTTTTGTTAACCATACTTTTCGCTTTTTAATGTTTTTTTTTCTGGATTTTTCAAGCCAACGGGCTTTTTCAGGACGAAATCTCATTCCCGAAAATGCGAGTAACAAGAGTGATGTTGAAAGTATAATGTATTTTCAGCACATAATATAAATTTCAAATTTATATCTAATTT
The DNA here is from genome assembly GCA_026543055.1 of Argiope trifasciata. NCBI lineage: Eukaryota > Metazoa > Arthropoda > Arachnida > Araneae > Araneidae > Argiope > Argiope trifasciata. Next base: position 2,586 of record JAPMOQ010028045.1, on the reverse strand, counting down.
TGAATGTTTTGAATGCAAGCAACAAAAGGAATTAAAACGTCATATTTTAAAAATCAATTCGAAAGAATAATTTTTGGAGCCAATTAAGGAGAAAAAGTTCCTTTGTAATGGTTGTAATAGAAAATTAATAATGAACGAAGCCTCTTTAAGGAGCAGTATAATATTACTTGAAGTTTCTCATGGAATTTTTTTTATTTAAAAGAATTAATTTTCAAATCTTAGTTAAATGAAATTTCATATATTTTAAAAACTCAAGCATTAATGCCTATCATGTGAACTTAGAAAACATAATATGCATTATTAACGCAATAATACAGGAAAAAAAGAAATTAAATGTTTAAATAAATAATGTTTGACTGCAGTAATCAAGTCTTTATTACTTAATGACATATTTTATTAATAAACTTTCAATGACACAACATTTGGCTCGGTACCGCATTACCTTATTCGCCAAAAAGAATTTGGCACCCTTGAAGCATGAGTATGGGCAGTTTTGCCTTTGGTAAATTGTTATGGGAGCGTATTAAGTTCTAGTTAATCTAGAATAGATCATTCTGCTATAATAGCAGTTTTAACAAAAACCAAGTTTTACAGCTGGAGGTGGGTATTACAATTACAGTTTTGACGCAATATAACTGGAGCACACAGAAAGGCTATGTACAAGTCATTTTATGCATTTTGGATGCCGGGAAATTATCTTAAAGACTGAACCAGAGGAGTTAGAAGCTTACAAGAAGAAGTACGGGCATCAGCTGAGAAAAAACAACAACAGAGCTTATATTCTGATTTATGCGAATGCTAGTCCAGAGCTCAGAACTTTGATTGCTGACACATTTGATGGCGTAACAGCGTGGAAGATCCTGAAACATCATTTATAACTCGTGACAGAATAATAATTATCCTATCATTAAATGCAATCTTCAGCACTAAATATCTACCAGCAGAGGATATTGGAATCTTCACATCTCATGCAAAGACAGCAGCGGCTAGATTAGAAGAAGTCAGTCATATAGTGAATGACAGATACCCTTGTTTCCAGATGATAAGGTACCTTTCTCAACAATTACTGGCAACTGTTCAATAAATTACGTATGGAAAGTCAAGAAAAGTGGAGAGTGTTTGTTAGAGATTCTTCTAATTTTAGAAGGAGTTACTGGTAGAAGGAGTATTGTTTCTGTAAACGATGCAGTTTCCTGAGTGTCAAGAGGCAATGGACTGATCCAGAAAAAGGAGGTAAGGTTTTTAGTATGCAAAATAAAATTGTAAAATAGACCTTTCTTTACTATGTAAAAAATATGATAATTTAAAGGTAAATTGTAAAGATATGAACCTTAATTAAAAATGGTAAATGGTAAGGATATTTGATGTAGATTGTCCCAGTATCCTAAAAAGAGTTTTAATACAGAGTTTAATGTTAATCTAAAGTTTAGTGATGCAGAACGCAGCTTAATAGAATTAAATTCTCCGTCAGAATATAGTTGCAATTTATCTGAAGAAATTCTGGATAATAGTGTTTGGGAAACTGATACGACTGAAACAACTCATTTTTGAAATAAGTTTATTTTTGAATATTAGAGCTGTTACAGATATGCAAATGTTGGTAGCCATAGGTGATAAAGATTGTATGGTAGAAAAAATTGGAATAATAAGTTTTTTTAAATAATATTTTCTGATATTTTATTTAATCCTAAGTTGAGGAGAAATTTCTTATCCGATTCTAATGTGCAGAAACGAGGCGAACACTTCTTGGGTTCTAAAGGTAAAATTCAAATATATAATAAAGATGGGAATATATTGTCTTTTGGTGTAGATGGTGATAACTTGTATTTCTTTAAAATTACCTAATATATTACTACAAACTCTTAAGAAATTATTCCTGCTTGTATTGTGACCTGTACGACAAAGAGTGAGTCAATGGGAATTTGACACGAATGTTTTTGTCAAATTGATAATGAATACATTTTTAAAAGTAGCAGAAATAATAGTGTCAGAGGTCTTCCTGGTTTATCAGCTAACATGTCTGATTGTATTTCATGTATGTCAGCGAAATGTAGAAGAAAATAATTTAAAAAGACGGGGCCGTCAGATCAAAGAGCTAATTGGAATTGGAACATATCGATCTTTGTGGACAGATGCCTACATTAACCAAGGGGGGGAAATGAATATTTATTTATAATAGTAGACGATTATTTTGATCTGAACTGTACTTCCAATTAGTAAAAAGTCGAACGTTTTCCAGACGCTCTTAAAATTTCAAAGACATGCTGAAAGCATTTTATGCAAGAAGATAGCCTCAGTCTGGTCTAATTGGAGGTGAGAATTTCGTAATAAAGAGTTTGATAACAATTCAGAACAATTAAGGATAAATCACGAGAAAACGAACCTGCACAGGCCCGAACAGAGTGACGTCACAAAAAGGTATAATTGAACAGCTTTAGATGTAATTAAAACATCTAGTGGTATGGAACATAAATTTTTGGGGTGATGCTTTACGTACACTTGGAATCGTGTTTGTCCTAAAGATGGAAATAAAAATCCTTTAGAAAAATATTCCAGCAAAACGCCATCGGTATCAATCGTATAATG
>JAPMOQ010028042.1:0-10686 GCA_026543055.1 Argiope trifasciata | reverse complement strand
TGATATTTATTCTAAAATTGTTTAGTCCATTTGTGTTTAAGTTGTAGCAGCATTAACACTCTCTAAATACAATGTATACTTATTCTAAAGATACAACAAATTTCGTTAGTGAAGGTCATACGTTTTTGTTTTTGGATTGATAAAATAATTTATGTGCTTTACTATGTTTAAAAATTAGGTTGCACATTATCACTTTTTTTCAAACTAATATTCAAAGAAAGGTGGGGGGGGGGGGAGAATTGTTTTATGATTCTTTGTTTGAATTTCATACTTCAATCCTGCCATACATTTGTAAAATTTTCTAATACACCAGTAATAAAAAGTGAAAAATAGGGAAGCAACGGTTAAAAAGGAAAAAAGACGAGCTGTAAAATGTATGCAGGGAAGTACAATCGATAATCATATATGTATTGCAGATACATCCTCCAATGTATAACACAAATTAGAGTTGTACAGATTATAAGAAGAAAAAAAGTGTTGTGAAGAAAGCATGAAAATGATATTTTTTAAAATTAATATTTCAATTGCAGGTACAATCATTAACAAAAGAAACACTAAAAATAACAACTTCATTAATTTATACAATACAATTTTATTTGTGAATTATTAGAATGTTTACAATGTGATTTTTTTATTCCCTTTTTTATGTGTCTTATAATAAATATTTCCGTTATTTCATATTTCAGTTTTTAAAATGAGACAGGAAAATTACCCAAGATAGTGTGTGATTTTAAATTAATGCTATATCTAATTACTTTTAATCTTGAGAAATATCTTACAACAGAAGTGATGATAATTATTTCAATCCTGAACAAAATCTTCCTGTAGAAATAATAATACTTCTTGCAGCAAAGATAATTTTCAAACAAAACTCAAATACAGTCGAAATAAATTATTTTTAAAAAAAATATTGCAATATGGTTATCCTGAACAGTAATAATTAATTTTGGCTTCATTAATGTAATTATCACCATCTAGTATAATCAAATTTAAGTTATATCGTCTTTAATCAGTTGGTGATGAATTTTTTATTAATGGTATTTCAATTAAAATTGAAATTATGTTATCAAAACTATTACCACCATTTGCAAATGTTATATGACACAAAGCATTAACATTGGTAGATATGGCATGAGCATATACTGCGTGCTAATATTTAAATATATGTGCATTTTAATAACTTAAAAAAAAAAATTATAATACATATATGTGCGGTACCACTCACACTTTTCTTGGATCAGGCCTGATATGTGACTAGTCATGTTCATTAGGCTTCATTCTGTGCAATTTATTTTCTTCCTGTCTTTATCATTACAATGAAGTCAGAGCCATTTGTAATGAGCACAGATCTTTACAGTTATTTTCTTTAAGTTAATAATAATCTTAGTAACCAAACCTTTCTGACTGAAAATGCTTCAACAAGTACCCATTTAAAATATTAAGAATGAAATGAGTTGGAGTTTACTGGCACTGAAACCCCTTCTGATTATGCAGCGCCAACGGCAAGGTGTATGCAAACGTCACGTTTCAAAAGGTTAATCAAAATCTCTGCTTCAAAATTCCATTCAAGACCTTAAAAAATGCATAAATAAGCTGTCACATAGACTTTAAGCATTACAAAAAACAAACAAAAAAAAATACTTAAAAAGAAACCAATCATTTTTTAAAAAGTAAAAAGTTGCATCACTTGATGGAGAATGTCTTTTAAAACAAAATGAGGGGAATGAAAACACCGAACAAGTTGAGAGTCAAAACATGGGCACTCCATCAGTATGTGCTGAACTGTCAAAAGGCACTGGCATGCAGTACAACACGGATTCCCCCAACAACAAATGCCTGTGTGCGTCTTGTTTGGCCAATAAGAATGAAACACTCACCTGTGGAAAGTCACAATCTGAAGAGAGTAAAACATTTTCTGGTTTCAAATCACAGTGAACAATGCATTTCAAGTGTAAATGCTTCAGAGCCATCAGAATCTGATGATAAAAAGAAATATTATTTTCATCAATCATTTAATACCACTGAAATTAAGAATTCTTGTGAGAAACTGCATTATAATGCTCCTCCCCTTGTGAGCCCACTGGCTCATGCTTACTACGACAACGAAGAAAAGGTAGCATGAATTTCAATTACCAACCAGCATACCAAATTTTAATTTATCCACAATCTTGCATTTATGAGTTAATTCCGGCACCAATCACTCTCTTTCCCAAATAGTTATATATATATATATATATATATATATATATATATATGTTTCATATTTAGCGTTTTTACACTACACTACTTTCTTATCCAATATGAATAATTTGTATATTTAGTAATTTTTTGCTCTTAAATATTACCTTGCATATAAATTTAATATATTACTCAATAATATATAAAAAATCCTTAAATTTGAAGCTAGATTAAAATTCATCCAATCATTTTATTTTTATAGATTAATCCATCAGTTTTGCATTACATTAGAAAAAAGAATGCTTTGGGTGAACTGTCAAAGGCAGCCAGCAAATTTTATAAATCATTTATTAATTGTGCTATAAAATAGAATTTCAATTTTTAAATCTTTTATTTATATTAAGTAATATAAATAATATGAAATTTCAAAAGTTATTTTTATTAATAGGATCCTATCAAGTCAAGTTTAATTAAGTTCTTTATTATCATAGAGAAACACTAATATTGAAAATTTCATCATTTTAGTTCACTAAAAAGCTGAAGAGAAACTGATTACATCCTTACAACCAGGTAAAAAATTCAATTTTAAAGGGGAATCGATTCTATTAAAACAAAAGAGAGTAATAAATAATAATCAACATGCATTTTATTTTTCAAAAAACTGTTCTATGATCCACATACACTGCGTGAAAAAAGTAGAAGGACAGTCATTTTTTGCTTTCATTTTACTGCTTTTGATCTGATTTTTTTAAAGAGACTGTTTTAATTTAGGTTAGGTGAAAATTTTTTAGATACTCCTATTTCAGATTAAGAATTCAATACTTAATAACTTTCGGTGTGTGAAAAAAGTAGAAGGACACATCCAAAAAATTGATTTTAAAGCTGTTGGAAACCATAAAGGTTAGTGTGCTCTTTTAATTTTAATAACGTTTTATCAAGAATAAAGAATTTAGTTAAAAATTCATAGTTTTTGTTGGTTTTAGAAAGCCCAGAGGAAAATCCTTAAGTGAGTTCCAGAAGGGCCAAATAGTTGCCTATAAACATGAAGGAAAAGGTGTAAGAGAGATTACACGGCAGTTTAATACTGTTTCGAGTTTCATAAGAAACCCCGAAAGTGACTGAAGAAAAAAGAAGACGGGAAGGCCGAAAAAACTTACTCAACGTAACCAAAGAAAATTAATTCGTGAACTCAAAAATACAGGTGGAAGTGTTAGCAAGGCTCAACGCCTATCAGGGATTACACACTAACCAAAAGAACTGTCTAGAACTACAAGGTGGCCAGAAATAAAACACCCCTACTCTGACCTCCATGGATATCGAACTACTCAGTGTAAAGGCTCAAAATTTTGTACACATACTATTCAAAATATGGGGAAACGGATTTCACGAAAAAAAAATTAGTTCCTGAAATCACCGATAGGTGGCGCTGCACAACTGGAACTATGATCAAAAGACACAAATAATAATAAAAATTAAAATGTTTATGCGGAATGGAATGCTTCCATGCTTCCTTTTTAATTTTTCTGCCCCTTATGGAAAATAAAAATAGTAAAGAAGCTAGAACTCCCGTTGTAACTGCAATTTCATACTGTAACCAGAAAAATTTGCATAAAGCATGGTTAGAAGCCATGTTCTGGGTATAAAAGAAGTTAAAAGGTGGGGAATGTCATTCTTATTAGTGATGGCTGTCACGCTGCCAGAACGCGCTTTGCTTGTGAAGTTGTTTTATGAGAATAAAGGAAATGCTCCAGCAGCACTTCGAGAGTTTCGCCGACTTAAGGATTTGCGTAAGGGACCATTGCTTCCACAAGCTCTCAGGAGAATGATCGCTCGATTCGAGGAAACTGGACATCTTGGAGTTCAGCCTGGTCGAGGACGCAAACCGGTTCGTTCAGATGTCGTTGAAGATGTTGCCACCGGTATTGTTGAACAGTCAATGGATAATGTTTTAGGCTGCAGTAGTGCACGTGCAGTGTCACGACACTTGGGTGTTCCCTATAGCACAGTGTGGAACGTACTCAGAAAAATGGTGCATTGTTTCCCGTACAAAATCCGCCCTAATCAACAATTGCTGGCCACAGACAGGGAGATGCGACTGACCTTTGCATTGACATTTCTTGCTAGAGTTGAAGTGGATGCATCGTGGCCGTGGCAGATTCTGTGGAGCGATGAGGCCCATTTCCACCTCAGTGGAACAGTGAACACCCATAACTGTCGCATATGGGACACGACAAACCCCCGTACCTTCCAAGAGATTCCACTCCACTCACCGAAAGTTACAGTCTGGTGTGGATTCACAGCCACATTCATCCTTGGACCGTTCTTTTTCGAAGAGGTTACTTCCAATGGCCTTGAGACATGTACCGTGACGGCCAACAGGTACAAAAGGATGCTCGAAACATTTGTTGTACCCCATTTTCAGCAGCGCCAATGCCTTGACACCATTACTTTTATGCAAGATGGAGCACCTCCACACATTGGACTCCCTGTGCAACAGTTTCTTCGCCAACATTTCACCACTGACAGAATAATCAGTCGCGCGTTTCCGACAACTTGGCCATCTCGTTCACCGGATCTTAATCCGTGTGATTTTTGGCTTTGGGGACACTTAAAAAACCTTGTTTATCGAGAACGTCTGATAACCTTGGCAGATTTGAAAGAGAGTATCAGTCTGCATGTGAGAAGCATCTCAGATGACCAGTTACGATCCGCAGTTGAACAAGCTGTCCACAGACTTCACATTTTACATCTTCAGGAAGGGAACCATATTGAGCAGCATTCCCTGCATCGATAACGTCCTTGTTTCATGTATGCTTGGTACTTTCAAATAAAATGTGTTTAAAACGTGTTTTTGTGTCTTTTCAGCATACGTCCAGTGGTACAGCGCCACCTATCGGTGATTTCTGGAACTAAATTTTTTTTTCGTGAAATCCGTTTCCCCATTTTTTGAATAGTATGTCCACAAATTTTCAAGCCTTTACACTGAGTAGTTCGATATCCAGGGAGGTCAGAGTAGGGGTGTTTTATTTCTGGCCACCCGGTATATAAAAAGTTCATCTTCAAAACACGGAAGCACCATCCGAAGTGAAATGAAGGACACATTAAGCACTGATTGCAGTGGGCTAAAGTTGTATTTTCCGATGAGAAAGAGTTCAATTTGGATGGTCCAGATGGTTAACAGTACTATTGGCACTGTCTTGGTAAAGAAGAAGATACTTATTCTATACGACAAATGTGAGGAGGTGGTCTAATGATTTGGGTAGCAGTTGGCTATGGAGGTAGAACAAATCTAGTTTTTTTAAATGGTAGACAGAACCATACATACATCCAGACTCTAAACTCAAATCTTCTTCCCTATGGCACTCAGTTAGGAGGAGGTGACTGGGTTTTCCAACAAGGCGGAGCATCAATTCACACAGCAAATGATGTTAAAAATTAGTTTGCAGCAAGCAAAGTTGGTATTTTACAATGGCCTGCTAAAAGTCCTGATCTCAACATTGTAGAGAACTTATGGTCAATGATTGTACGTCGCATTTACGAGGGAGGAAAACGGTTTGAATCTGTAGCTGAACTGCAGAAATCTTAGAATATGTACGGGACAAATTTTGCCAATCAGAAATTCAATCTTTAAATAATTTAATGCCCAACAGAATCTTTGAAGTAATTCGAGCCAACGGAAGAAGAATTCCATATTAATTAATATAGTATACCCATTTTTTAGAAGCGTCCTTCTACTTTTTTCACAGATTATGACATCGTCAAAACTAATTTGTTTCAATTAAGCATATTTTTTTTTAATGTGTCCTATTTTGTTTTATATAGATACAGCTATCTGCTTGTAAAAATTTTGCATGTAAAATAATTATTTCAAAAATGCTGTATTATTCATTTATTTAAAATAATCTATAGTCCTTCTACTTTTTTCCCGCAGTGTATGTAGTGACGGATCGAACGTGCGATGTTCAGGTTTCGGCAAAAACGTACGCTTTTGCCATATTGTGGTGACAACTTAATAGGCCAGTAACAGCCAAGAGACAGAAGCGTACGTTTATGCCGAATTGTTAAGTTTCTGGTAGCTGGTTCGATCTAGCACTACACATAGACTTTATTATTATTTTGGCAGTCAAACTGTGTTTGTATAATATTGAGCAAAAAAGACAAAATTTAAAACTTACTTGATAGATAAGAAACTTGGTAATCCTTTCAGAAAGTCTTCCTTTTTCACTTGAAAGAATCATCTCCAACATATCACCTTTCAATTTTTCCATTACAACAAATATCTATCAGATTAGAAATGATGTAATAATCAAATTTGCAGAACATTTCTCTATTTTACATTTATTTTTTCATACAATGGAAAAAAATTTCATTTTCAATATATTTTAAATGTAACTGAGATGTTTTATACAGTCAACAAGTCATTTTTTAAAAAAATATTTTTATCTCATAAGAATAGACAGAATTTCATCAATTCTAAAAATGTGTACTTTGCAAAGTTTTGAAAACCTTCAAACCACAAATATTACTTCTGAAATGTAATTTACAATTACTATGAAATAATTTTTTTTCTTTCTTATAGATTTAGATAAAAATATATTAAAATCCTTTTCACTGCAAAGATATGAAATTTTACACATTGATATTTATATCATGTATAATTTTACACTTTTTAATACAGCCTCTTCTTTATCACTTTTTAATAAAGCCTTTTTTTTAACACTTTGATTCTATATTTTTTTAATGTTAGTTATCATGAAAAACATCAGATTTTCAAATTATACAACATTCCATATATATTTTCAATATTAAAATGAAAATTATGTTACATTACTTACACATAAAGCTAAATTTGGAGTAACTATAATTGCTTTTCCTGACAATACACCAACGCTGTTTATTAATTTAAAGAAATTACAGAGCAAAAAAATTTCACTTAGGTATTTATTATGAATTTAGAAAAACAAATATTTTTATGCTATTTTATAGTATACTATATGTATAAGAAATTTTTCACCGCTTATAATATTTATTTCGGGAGAAAAAATCTCACAATTCAAATTTCAAGGATTTTCATTGTCAAGTAAAATTTGAGCAGCAAAAAAACATTTCTTTTGAACAAAATTATAAATTTAAAATCGCTGATTTTAATCCCATTAAGAGCACTAGAACTATTTTAAATTAAGGCTTCACATTAAATCTGTTTCTTAATACAGACACCACAAAGAAGAATAAAATACATATATAGTTTAGCATATTAGACAAAATATTACAATGAATTGGCCTTTGAAATCTTGTTTTAAATAGTTAAAAAAAAGTTTTGGATAAAGTCAGACTCACGAGTAAGATTGAATCGGAAGTAAAAATAGTCAAGCTCACTAATAAAATGAAAATCAAAAATTTAATTTTTATCAAAACTTAACTTTATGAAATGTTTTCAAATACATTCAATAATAAACTCTAAAAAACAATTTTAAAGTGAAATAATTTTATAGAATCAAGTGTAAAAATTTTTCCAATAGAGAATATGAAAAAAAAAAAGTTAATGTTAATGCTTTCAATATAAGAACTTTTAAAAGGTTATATTATGATAATCTGATATAATTAAAACTTTCATATATCAAGATCTTTTATTACTGCTCAAGAAGTTTTTTTGCATCATTGCATTTTTTTTAAAATATTGCAGAAATCTTCTAAAGGCACAGTGTGATATTTTCACGGCATACATAGCAAATCAGCAGTGGAACTTAGCATTTTAGGAAATATTAAAAAATTATGTGCAGTGATACCCTCTCCTACCACATGCATTAAAAGCAATATCAGGTGAAACACATCAAACCTTTGATGAAGTCTTCAGACTGAATTAATTTTTTCATTATTAATTTTCTTCAAGTTTTCTATTTTAATGCCATACCAATTTAAGTTTTATTGATTATATGGAATTTGGATCTGCAAGGATATTTAATTCATCAAAAGCTGACATGTATTTGCCACACAATGAAATGAATCTCATCTAGATTATGCTAATTATAATAGGTATACTTACTCTTTTAAAGCACAAAATAAATCAAAACATTTAATTTTTTTTAAAAAAATTTCTCATTAAATTTCTGAATACTTACATTTCAATTCCCATTTTTTTTTCTTTTTAAATAAAGTTTTTTTTTTGTCAATTTTTAATAAAGCCTTTTTTTAACCTTAACTTTGACTCAGCATATTTTAATACTAAGTCCTTAACATCCTTAGTCTCCCTAAAAAAAATTTCTATGTTTATGTTATTTTGGTATTCTTATTTCTAATTTTTAGACAGCATGTAGCAAAAACATCAGTTTCCTGTTTGTTTAAACCTTTGGCGATAGGATGTTTTCTTTTTCAGACAGCATTCTAGACAGAGTTGCATGTTTATATTTGATTTTATTAATTAAAATACAACAAGAAGTTAAGCAAATTTTGATCAAAAACAAATTTATAAATACATGTAACATATTTTTTAGAAGACTGAATGTTTTAAAACTTTGCTTTTATGAGGCATAATTTTGTGCAAAACTGGAATCTGATCTTTCTCATAAAGCTTCCCCTATAATTCGTTCTTACATGGGAATATAAAATATATGTACAAATTATGAATCAGTATAAGAATACAGAAATCTTATCAACATAGATTTCGGTATCCTTATACTCAAGAAAGTTTACTTTTGCGTCTTGACAAGGATTATCCCTGTTACCCCAAGACGCCTGTAAACTTATTTATTCTACCAAAGGTACGTTTTTCTGTCCCCTTTTTTATGTTTCATCTGCTAAGGATTTCTGTATTCTTATACGATGTATCAGTCTAGGAATACAGAAATCCTTAGCAAATGAAGCATAAAAAAAAGGGCAGAAATATGCATCACTCTGATAAGGATTTCAGTACACAGCCAAAATTCCATTTTGTGCATCTGAGAATCATTTTTTAAATATTTCATTGAAAGAAAAATTTATAACTTAATTTGCCTTTTTTATCACTCTTGGCTCAGTTTCAATTAATATAAGACGCAATTAAAATATTTCTAAAGATCTTACTCTTTCACTTGTTTCGAACATCTTCTCCAAGTTTACGACTCCTGGGTGATGAATGTTTTGAAGAATTTGAACTTCGTTCTTCAGCTGAGCTTCCTGTTTGGTAGGAAACCTCATTTTATCAATCACTTTGATGGCAACGCCTCGACCGGAAGTTCTGTGCACTCCTTCAGGATTCAACAAACATTTTAAATCTCAGAGTGTCAACAACAATCAATCGCATTCAAAAATGATGTAGCAAATTTTCCCATACTTACCCCCATAGACAATACCAAATTGGCCTGATCCCAGCACTTCATCAGGAAAAATTTGATACTGTAAGCTTATATCCTATAAATTAAACATTTTTATATCAATCAATACCAAAACAATAAAAAAATTAATATCATAAAGGATTTTTAAAAATTAAATTGAAATATGTTTCATTTTTGCAACAGCTTCAGTTCCTAAGAACAAGACTTAACTATTAATTTCGTTAACATCTGTTGATATATCAAAGTATATTTTTCAACAATGCTTCTAAAAAATATGAATTGTCAGTTAAAATGTTAGTTCCTTCTAATGGAAAACATTGCAACAAAATAAGAAGATTTAAATTATTTCAATGATAAACATTTGTCATTCATAGAAACCAGCTGAATATTGACTGTATTCAAATTAATTTTGATATAATAACTTGATGTCCATGGCTCCCCACAGAAAAAAGGATCAAATTGTAACTGACATCCAAAGCAATTGTCGGCAACTCAAAAAGAAAAGGAAAGAATGACTAAACAAGAGACTTTGTCGCAGCAGATTGCATTAAACTTTCATTATCACAATCTCTTGAGATTGCTCATTGCCATCTTCATTTTCTTGGTTACACATGTCAACTCTAAATGATGCTATTATAAGAACGGAACAAGTATGTTATTGTTGAGAATAAGTCGAAATTCTCCTATTCATATCGGCAGCATCCACAATCAGGTTAAAATTCTTCAGATCCAGTTCATTCGATGCAGTCACACAAGCGCAAAAATCTAAAACGATATGCTCATAAGAGGACTCTTATTAGCATACCATTGAAGAAGATGAAATTTTTGTTTATCATCATACACATAAATAAGAAGTCAAATGTTGGACTAAAAAGATCGACTGAATTTTCGAGATGTTGGTTAACCATGTTTAAATAAATTTCAAGCGATTCTCTAATTGTCATTGCATGAATCTCTTTCTGAATAGATAATGAGTTATTTTAATATCTATGTACATGATCTGTTTCATATATCATCATCTGACATTTTCAACTTTTGAATACTTAAGAGAGATAATGTAATTATTAGATTAAACAACAAAAATGGTTTAATTTTCACTGACACATTGAAAAGTTTTGTTGGAAAACATGCAAATATATATATATATATACACATATAAAATTATCTGCCAATTAAATCAATATCCAAACAACATTTT
>JAPMOQ010028038.1:0-57789 GCA_026543055.1 Argiope trifasciata | reverse complement strand
TATAATGACCAATCCCTAACCAAAAAAGATGAAATATAATGACCAATAAATAAAAAAAGAACAATAAACACCAAATCGAAAATAACTTTCATTAACAATAATCATTTATAGTTGCATGACTACACGGAATTACAATATATTCTTCGAAAGATTGGATTTAATTTTAATGCAATCCAATATTTACTCTTTATTACACCTTTTTTTGCAAGAAAGATATATTGAGACAAATCTGCACGGATATATTTCTAAAGATGGTGAAAATTACACATATTAATCATTGAAGAAACTGTTAGTGTGTATAGCGGCATCTTTAAAAAATTGTTTCCTCTTAGTAAATCAACAAGCAGCTCACATATTTCCAGGATTCTACTGAAAGACTAATGCTACACTGATATAGTTATATTCTTTTTATAACTGTTTCTTTTCCACAATTTCTGGCTTTGACGTAGATTACAGTCATTGCTATGTTTGCATATTCTGATACAATATACAGGGCGAGCCTAAAATCATGGGTGAAACTTTGAGGGCTGATAGAGCTCACTATAACAAACAATTATTGTATAGACATATAAGGCAAGAATTGACACGTTGATGCATAAACACAAAAAATAGTACATGATAAGAAAAACATTGTTTATTGACAACGTTGCCACTAAATGATTATTTTACAGAAATATTTACAAAAAATTGCTCAATATTGCTGAAACTGTCAGCTTGATAGTGTCGGTGGAGTCATTGGTGAACAGATTCCCATACCCGGTTATTTCACGTACGCATGCAGAATCACAGAACAGTCGAACAACGAGTTATTTTAAGGATCCCATTGGAGTCTCCCTCTTAAATGAAGGCTTTCAAATGCCCTCATAGGAAAAAATCGAGATTGAATAAATCTGACGATCGTGGTGGCCATTCGGCTGGCCCGCCATGCCCAATCCACTGTCCCTTAAAAGTAGCCTCCAACAATATCCAGAAAACGTTTTAAAATTTTCTACACGAAACGATATTTCTTGCCTCATCTATTTTCCGTTTTATACAGTGTCTTACTTCAGATAATTTCAGATAGGAGTTTAATCAATCAAAACTTCCGACGTATGCAATTTTTACTTATTATTATTAAGTTATTAATATAATTTCTAGTGGAAGAATTTCACAAATAAATTTTATTACATTCTGGATGCTGTAACTAATCTAGTTTAAACTTAATAAATTTTTAAACATGCATTACATTTCAAAGATCTATTTGTTAAATTACCTCTATTTTTAAATGAAATATTTTATTTTACTAAACAAATCATAAAATTTGCTTCTTCGGTTTTATTCCTCTTTTTGTATTATTAATATATTTCTCATCAAAAGTGATGAGAAATGGATGATTGTTAAATGGATGACTTCAATGTGAAAGCAATTAGATGAAGAATTACAGGAGTGTAGCTTCTTAAACACAACTGCCAGAAAAAATTTATAATATATCTTTCACCGTTACTTTCTTTTCTTGCTGAAAAATCATTTTCAAGCAAATAAAATCATGCATTTTAAAAACTAATTCCTTATTTTTTAGCATTTTTATAAGCTGGTTTCATTAAAATTTTATTGTGAAGTTTTTTTTAAATCATTCATTAATTTATATTAGATAATTTCATAATGAACTTTAATTCTGTCAAATTTTATTTGTTTACACTTCTTACTATTAAATTATTACTATTAATTCATAGATTGAACAAAAAAGTTTTAATACTGTCTTAATGTTGTAATGAAATTTAATGAAAACTAACCTCTATATCCATTAAAAATGAATATATATATATATATATATATATATATATATGGTAAGAAACCTTTATAATAAATTAAAATATTCTTTTATATTGAACAAATCACGAATTTTTTTACCTTTAATTTTAGGACATCGTTAATAAATTTTGACTCAAACATAGTATGATCGAAACACAATAATTAAAGAAAATAACATCAAATCAATCAAATGAGGAATTTTAGTTTATCTCCTTAAGCACTATTACCAACTTTAAGTATAAATAATTTGTGTATTCATGGATTATATTGAAAAAAAGCAAAGTGGTAAATAACCACTCTCAACTAGGCAATAAGGCAATTTACTCTCATTATTGTATGCTAATTCCAATAGATTTTGTTTAAATTTTATTTCTGTTTTGCTGATTTAATGCAGCTTTATAAAATTGAACCTTCTGTGTATACTTGTATTACATAACACACCACTATAACTAAATATAATTTACTTTTTTATTAATCAATGATTCTTCACATGTGAATTATCTTCATAGGTAATCATATGCATGCTGCTTAACATCTTGAAGAGCAGCAAAGGCTTGTCTAGAAGTTCAGGGGGATTCCACTCTTTAGTATCAACATAGCGTATGTAGTTTTTGAAATTATGCAATATGAAAGAATAAGAGGAGCTCTTTTCATATCTATTTATCATTGAATTTTAGGTTATTTTTTGATAGATTATATTATATGGTTATCATAAAAGACTAAAAAATAAGAAAGTTACCATAAAATGTCTATAGATTAATTGAACATAAGAACGGAGATATTTCGTTTAAAGACAAAAATAAAGACATGGGTGGATTCGTCTTTTATTGAAATTCTTAAGAGTTCATAAATAGCCGCACTTATTTGGAAATTAGGTGTAGATAAGTGATTTTTTGATTTCGACTATTTTAGCATGATCTGTATTGACAGTTTTAGAAAAAAAAAAATGTAAATACTACGCCTGGCTAGAAATCGTTTGAACACTCTTGGACTAAAATTTAATTACTTGAGGAAAATTCTTTGAACATATAATAAAAGAACACAAATATTTATTGACAGTTTTAAATGCAAAATCATGAAATGTTTTTTTAAAAAAATTGTAGTAAATAATTGCGTTTAAATTAGCTGTTTTTAATTATCTATTATTTTAATATTTATCTTGGAAGAAAGCATTTCAGTTCGTTTTTATTTCATTTCAACTTTAAAACTAAGCCAGATTATTTTATGAGTTTATGTCTTGAAAAAATATGCATAAAGATCGAAATCAATTTGGTCGGTAAACATTATTTATGTTTGTAAGATTGATGAATTTCAAAGAATTTATTTAATAATTGAAATGATTTTTTAAATATTGACTTATTGATAAGAAACCTGTTTTAATTTACAGCTTGCTTAGGATTTGTTTCAAACAATTTTATAAGGTCATTTAAAAATTTGATCAGTAAATATGATCCAAATGGATCGAAAATGAAATGAGGAAAATACAGATGTTGATTTTTTTCTGTATCAAATGGGGAGAATTTAAGGCAGAAAAATATTTAAATGCTCAAAAAGGATTAAAAACAATAACTGGTTCTTTTTCGATATTCTCGATAGAATTCAAAGGTAATGATTTCTTAGGAAACCAGTGATCGATTGATAATAAGATTATTTTATGAAGAAACATTGGGAAATATCTCTAAAAGTTTTAGAAATTAAATTTTAAATGAGACTTAATGAAATTTGTTATACCGGAACGTATAACAAGTTGCCGACGTTCACGGAATTCCGTTCTGCAGCATTGAATTGTGAGAACGTATAACATGTTGCCGACGCTCACGGAATTCCGTTCTGCACCATTGAATTCTGAGAACGTATAACAAGTTGCCCACGTTCACGGAATTCCGTTCTGCAGCATTGAATTCTGAGAACGTATAACATGTTGCCGACGTTCTCAGAATTCCGTCCTGCAGCATTGAATTGTGAGAACGTATAACATGGTACCGACGTTCTCAGAATTCCGTTCTGCAGCATTGAATTCTGATTATGTGTAATAATTATATTCTAAACGCAAAACTTCTATATATGCCTTTAGCATTTTTTAGTTGTGTATCATGATATTTTTCTTGTATAAAACTTAATTATTATCCTTGTTGTTATTTCTTATGGTACTAGCCATAGGACAAGACCGCTGTAACGAAGACAAGATTTGGGCCAATAGCGTGCGTCTCTAGATTTTTCTGAAGCGCTGTCTGGAGACAAGAGTACGTCTAAGCCTCTCACGCTTCACAACCCCATTAAGGGGGAGGACTTCATTCATGCATTTTTTGTTCACTCATCCACAGATGGTAATTTTGACCCCAATCAGAGAACGTTCACCTATGAACCAGTGCCCTTAGTGTTATTACTCTCGACATGGATGACTTTGTGACCGCGACAGGGTTATTAGAACGTCAGTCACCACCACATACGATAATCTTCGGCTAGCAATTTCGAACTCGCGACGTAATGGTAACGAATGCAACGCCCTGCCGACCGGGTTGCTGTAGCCTCTTCTTAAATTTTTAATCAACTGAACCGCATTTGTAAATTCTTTACGATTAGCATGTTCACAAAGATTTTTTAACATCAGACAATGTGTTTCTGCTTAATTTTCTTTGCAAAGTTATCATTAAACATAAATTCTTGCAAAAACCAATTGTGTTGATATCTTTTCTTGACTATTTATTTTATACATTTAACCTTTCAAACCTCCACAAAATCATTTTATAACTTTTCAAATATATTTTTTTTGTTTATTTCTAGGCATATTATGCTACTACTGCCACATTATAAAAAATAGCCGAAACTGTTTCTATACACGTTATATTCCAGATATTATTTCTGCAATTCAGATTTTTTTCAAAAATTGACTCTAATTCTGAGTATTAGTATTTTTAAATTAGTGTTTTATTAAAAATTCCGTTTTAAAAATTACTTACCGTTTTATCCAAAAATTTTCATGCGGACACTCAGAATAAGAATTTTAAATTAAAAAAACGTGATGCAATTTACTGTTATTAATGTATTTTAATAGGAAAACAATTAAATTTTATGTCTCTTTTAATTTTTAATAAACTTTATTAAAAAATACATAATATACTGCACGTAAATATATTACCTCAAAAACTACAATAATTAAATAAAACTTGATTTTTATTATATTTAAAAAAAACGTAGGTTTATTTTTATTTTGACACAGGGTTAACTTAAGCTGCTCAAAGAAATATCAGCATCTATAGATGTTTCACGTCTTGAATATGTAGTGAGGACTTGTTTAACATTGATTTGCATGTAAGCACTAAGGTGGCCATATTAAAGCTTTCGCTTTTTTCCCCTATTATTTTCAAGAATCAAACGATTTCAAGTATATTCGACTTGATGAGTCATTAATAAATACTAAGACAAAATAATTTTTACGCTGTGAATTCTGATTATGTCTGTTAATTACTAACAAATATTAAGCATAAATTTTTTGCGACATTATTTTACTCGGTTTTTACCGTATCTGTATTCATATTGTACATCTTCATTTTTAAATCGGCTGAACCTTATTTGCAAACTGTATTTGTTGAATATGTTCGGCATGAATTATTAACAACAACCAAATGTTTCATTAATAGTTTTTTCCTAAGTATTAATTATACATACATTCCCGTAAATGTCCCATGTATTGCAAGTCTGTTTTCGAGGTTATTTATCATATATATTCACATGTGCATCTTAGTCCGGTCTCGCGCACTAAAAGGTTTCGGGAAAACCTTATAAGTATAATTGTTTCGAATTATTTTTATGTATACAGTACTACTTCTGATATCACATTTCTAAACTTCATATTCAGATTATCGTTTTCTTTCAAATAGTTTAAAAGATTACTTTCTTTTTAAATATTTGAATGCTCACAGCAAAGTTTTATTAAAAGATCTTTCCTGTAAAATATTTTCCTTCTTAGTCAATTTGTTATGATAATCTTTTAATGCAATTTTAATTAAACAAAAATTTAGGGTCTTTGCACTAATTATTGTATTGAAATTAGTGTACATTGCATTAAAAATTTATAACAGTTTTATAAAATTCATCGTTTATTGTCAAATAAATAATCTATAGGTGTATAAATGCATTATTATAAACACAACTATAGTTAAATAATTTTTTTATAGAAATTGAACATATTTTTTTTTTGCGTATTGTGTGAGACAAAATTTAATTTCATATTTGAAGCTGCTCTCTAGATTTAAGATCTGTAAGAATTTTTTGTAATTTGTGTGTCGAGGTTATATTTATTTAAAGAAATAGCATTGCAATAAAACCGTTATTTGACATTAGAATTATATGCTAGGGTTTGTCAAAAAAAACGGCTTATTAGATATTTTTTTCATTATTGCAATTGCTTACAAGTTACTTAAACTAAAATTTAGAGTATGTTTATTATTGTATACAAATTAGTGTACTTTCCAATAAAATTTTGTTGCAGCTTTGTAGTATTAATTGTTTATTGTCAAATAAATAATCTATGGGAACATACATGCATTATTTAAAATACCACTGTAATTAAATTAACACATCTTTTTAAGAAAATGAGCAAAAAGTTTTTAGAATGAGATGTATTGCTCACATTTTTTGTTATGTATCTGCTCTGTAAGAATAAGAGCGGTGTGTTTATTCTGTAAAACAATGCATCGAGGATATGTTTATGAATAGAAATAGCAAATAAATAAAACCTTTATTCGGTATTAAAACTTTTTGCAAGGGATTATCAAAGATAACGGCTTATTCGGTATTTTCGTTTAGTTGCAGTTGCTTACAAGGCCTGACTATAATTATTACCCCTGATTTCAAATAATGTTAGATAAATTATTATTGATGTGAAAAAATGAATCGCCCACTAAAAGGGTTCAGTAAACCTTTTAAGGTAACTGACTACGTTCGAAGGAAAAAATTTGAAAAATTCGATTTTTTTAAAAACTTTTTTTGGTTTTTAGATGTATTATCAATTATAAACACTATAAATATTAAAATATTATCTGAAAATATAATATATTTTGAGAAATAGGAAAATGTGTAGTAAATTTAAGTGAAATTTAACCAAAACGGTTAATATTCTACACAAAATTGTAATGTAACAATAATACTTTTGTTTGTACACAAGTTATAGAATACAATAGTGAATGAAATGAACCAAAATCTAAGAAAAAATATGAGATGCTAAGAAGTTAAGGGGTAAAAAGATACGTATATAAGCATTTTTTATAAATTCGCAACTTATTTTTTCTAAAACTCCCTATAAATGAGAAACTATTTAACCAACAATCAAAGTTTTGATTCATTTCATTGCCCATATTATTTAAAACACAAGCTGTAATTTTTATGTGAATACCTCTATTAGTTTTGGGGATATCTTGTTAATGGTGGATAATTTTTAGGAAAAATTAAAATTGAAGTTAAAGTCAAATTTTAGCTGAAAAATATATTT
This sequence comes from Argiope trifasciata, assembly GCA_026543055.1. Lineage (NCBI taxonomy): Eukaryota > Metazoa > Arthropoda > Arachnida > Araneae > Araneidae > Argiope > Argiope trifasciata. Next base: position 50,507 of record JAPMOQ010028038.1, on the reverse strand, counting down.
TGCTTAAAATTCCACTGCATAATACGTTATACTTTACTTTTCTAAGAAAAATCAAACTGTTTTGAAAGAAAAAGTCTGATTTACAAGAAATAACACTTTCTTTAAAAAATCGCCAATCTGGTCGAATACCAACGTTTTTAACGTAGTCGGATACCTTAAATGTAACTGTTTCGATTTATTTGTATGTATGCAGTACTATTTATGATATCACATTTTTAAACTTCACTTTCGGGTTCTCTTTTTCATTCATAACAGCTTAAAAGATTAGCTTCTTTTTAAATATTTCTGTTTCAAAACTGACTTTATTTAATCTATCGTTCCTGATAAATATTTTCCTTTTTATTCAATTTGTTGTGGTAATATTATAATGCAACTTTAATTGAACATAAATTTAGAGTCTTTCTTCTGATTATTGTTTACAAATAAGTGTACCCCGCATTGAAATTTTACGACAGTTTTGTAGTATTCAACGTTTATTGTCAAAAAATAATCTATAGCTGAATACATTTTCTATTGTAAACACCATTGTAATTAAATAAAAATTTCTTTACAAGAATTAAACTTTATTCTGTTAAGTAAATGTTAGATATGACAGTACTTTTTTATTAATCTGCTCTCTAGAAATAAGAGCGGAATTAATTTTTTTGTAAAATAGTGAATCGAGGATTTATTTATAGATAGAATTATCAAATCACTAAAACTCTTATTCTGTATTAAAAGTTTTTGCAAGGACTTATCAAACATAACGGCTTATTCTGTATTTTTGTATAATTAGCGTTGCTTAAAAGTTAGAGGCTTGTAGAGGATTATTAATCCTAATTTCAACTAATATTTGCTAAATTATTGTTGATTTGAAAAAATGAAATTTCTGGAATAGAATTAAAAACTGTATTATGTTAGGAATGTGACATTCTTCAATGCAGATTCAATGATTAACGCATAACCGAATGGATATTGTTTTGAATTACACAATAGCTAGGCTCGCAGGATCTATGTCAGAAAGCCTGATGCTTTTTCTATTATTTCCGAAGAGCTTTAAAACACAATAAGCCCTGCGATTGATAGGTATACTGACTAGTGCTCATATCATATTTTTATACTTCATATTCAGATTATCTTTTTCATTCGAATAGTTTAAAAAAACTAGCTCCTTTTTAAATATTTGTATTTTCAAACCAGAGTTTTATTAAAAGATCTTTCCTGATAAATATTTTATTTTTTATTCAATTTGTTACGTTCATCTCATAATGCAATTTTAATTAAATAAAAATTTAGGGTCTGTCTTCTGATTATTGTATTGTATTACGTCATCTGACGGTGTATCAAAATTACGTGGTCCGTCCGAAAATAGCCCTCGTGTTGCTTTAAAACGAGACGTTAATATAACTAAACTCAACTAAAATCTGATTATTGTATGCAAATTAGTGTACCTTGCATTGAAATTCCATTATTTTAAACAGCTTATTAGTGCACCTTCCATTATTATAAGCACCACTATAATTAAATAAGTGTTTCTTTTATAAAAATTGAACGTCCTCATTGTTGTCTAGCTAGTAAAGTCAAGTGGTTTTTATTAGTTGCTCCTTAGCTAAAAGAGCGGCCTGTGTTGTCTGTGAGAAAGTATGTAGAGGATATGTTTATGGACAGATATATTAACTCGTTGTTGTTGTTGTTGTGTCCGTGTTTTTCACGGAAAGGTGGTGCTGTAGCTTTTGAGGGTAAAGACCTCTGAGCACCCAGAGAGCAGAAGTCTGACTTCTAGCTCACACACACGACACAACCCTTTTTAGGGGGTGGTCGAATTCATTCATACACTCATTCATCCATCAGCAAGTCGGAATTTAGATCCAAATCCGAGACCTACTCATCCCTGATTCAGTACCCCAAGAGATATCGTTTTGTTATGGGAACTCGGAGGACTTTGCAGTCTCGACATATTTAACGTGCCCAAACTGCCATTAGCCAACACGGCGATCTTTGGCCAAGACGAGGACAGAGCCCGCGACCTTTCGGTTACGAGATTGACGCTTCACCAGGCAGGCTACCGCGGCCCATTTTAATTCATTAAAACCGCTATTTTAAAATTATTAATTCATTGTAAAAACTTTTTATAACAAATAGCGGTTTTAATGAATATTAATTCATTAAAACCGCTATTTGTTATTAAAAGTTTTTACAATGGCTTATCAAAGATAAAGGCTTGTTCGGTATTTTTGTATAATTGCACTTGCTTAGAAGTCAGAGGCCTACCAATGATTATCAACCCTAATTTCAACTAATGATTGGTAAATCATTATTGATTTGAAAAAATGAAATTTCTGGAATAGAATAAAATACTGTGTTATGCCAGGAATGTGACATTCTTCAATGCAGATTCAGTTATTAACGCATAACCGAATGGATGTTATTTTGAATTACAGAATAGCTAGGATCGCAGGATGTGTCAGAATGCCGGATGCCTTTTATTATTATTTCTGAAGAGCTTTAAAACTGAATAAGCCCTCCAGAGGTTTCAAAGTTAAAATTTACAAATATTACATCACTTCGACAAACAGAAAAAAAAGTTCGGTTTGACTCTGTATTCTGAGACGACTTTTCGACGTTTCTATCGTACTAAGTGGTGTCAAAGAAAGTTTTTGTGTCATTTCCGAAATTCACTTTGTTGTTATATGTAAATAACTTTTGCTTTTAGCTTGTCCTATTTTGCAGTATTAAATCCATTCTAAAGGATGGGAAAAACTCGGAGAATTTTAGAATTTGTTGGCAAACAATATTCTGCGGTATTACTCGAGTAAGGAATTACGAAAAGGGTTTAGGAACGTAATGTTCTATTACATTTCCCATGAAATGGTGCTATAAGCATCTAATAAAATTAGAGAAGAATCAGTATCATGCTGCACGATTTTGTGATGATTAGTTATATGTTGCAAAAGTAACACTGAGGCTGACGATCATAAAATATCGCGAATGAGATGAAAGAATAGCAGATTAGTTTGTGGTGTTAAGTTCATAAGTCAGATAATAATCTTGTGACACGAATGTACAATTTTGTCTAGTGGTTATTTTACACGGCAACGATCCCCAACTTAACTGACAGCTACATTGAAAACAATATTTGGTATTAAAATTATCTAATAGCTGTTTGACGGTTTTGAAGATTTCTGTAATTTTCTAAAAAGTAAGGATTATTGCTCTTATTAAATATCCATTCACAGTACCAAAGCAAACATATATATATAGACACAAATGCACACTCACTCACAATCTCATATAGAACTAAATATATCTTTTACCACCGCTGGACAGAGAGTAGTTTCAGAATAATGGATTAAAAGTAATCCTAGTGCCAAGTAAAGAAATCTGAAGAATTATTAAATTTTAGGAATACAATGAATATTTACATTCAGATTCAAGGATAATTTATTACTGTAACCCTAAGTTTTTCTTAGCCCTCAAGCGGCCGTTGCCATGATCAATCAATCCAAGTCTTGGAAGCAAGCGTACAGATGATACAAACTCCAAGTATCTTATTAATTCGTGTTTGTTAAATGTTATTGTAATAATAGTTTTTCAATTGTAAATATAAATAATTATTAAAATAAAAGGACGTGTCCTTTTATGTTATTAAATGTATTTTAATTATTATGGTTTATTGATTTTAAACGTCTACCCTAACAGAATTTAAATTGTAGCAATTTTCGATTACAAAAGTACTTTATTTATATAATTTAATAAGAATTATTCTTTCAACTAGGTATGCTAATTTCTTCTTGGCAATTCTATTACTTTATTAATTTTTCAATTACATATATAGAACGAAAATAAGTTAATATAAGATCATTTATGCTATTTTTTTTTTCTAATACAAGTTACGTGATTTATTTGAAAGCAAAAAGTATATTTTTTTTTCATCCTTCATTGAAAAATGGTTGATATTTTTATACGCTCAAAATTCAAGTTATCCTTCCTTAAAGACTGAATTTACAATTTTAGTTTTTGAATGTCAATCACACTGTAAATTCCCTTTTAATAATCAATTTTTATTTTATCCAATATCGTTCATAAGACAACCTCAGAGTAAATTTTAATTCAACAAAACTTTAGAGGGTTTACTCTTATTACAATTATATTCGTAGTATTATTGCGCATTAGAAGTAATTATAATCAAATTATATAATTGTTTCAATTGAACAATGAAGATAATGAAAAATAAATAATCTATATTTACTTGTAATATATCAAATACCACTAATTTTAAATTAAAAATTGGTTTAAATTATGCACTTATTAGTTAATTAAATTCTAGTTCTTCAGCATAAGTGGTAATAAATAAGCGCTCCAACAAATTGTGAGCAGCATTTTTTTTTTTTAATATTATGTTTGAACTCATTGTGTGAAATTGTTGTATATGTGGTGGGTAACGATTTCATTTTGATGTTAAATTATGAAACGATGTTATTTAAATTCGTAGAATTGCATGATATCTATTTCGGTTTAATAAAAACTAATTATTGAATTAAAATCTCATAATAACAATCAACTTTCAATAATAAATAATAACAACTACAAATTAGCTAACAATAATGATTATAACTTACTAGCTGGTAACCGGCGTGTTGGCGCCTCAAATGAAATAATTTTGGAAATATCGTTTGAAATCTAAATAGGTATCTTGTTTAATTAAGAATGATATTTATTTTCTTGTCGGTAACAAATACATTCTCTGAAATGTAAGGATGTGCAAAGAATATATATGATATTTAAGAATATAGGAAGTATAAATAATTTTTATTCAATTTTTTAAAATTTCCTTTTCAAACGGCTTAGGGTAGACATAAATATCTCTGTTATCCGGCTTATGAACATGCAATATACTACTCAACGTGTGAAAAATAGGGATTGTCTAAGTTTATTCGCACACTTGACAGAATTTGCGTCCTGCTTGTGATGGAGAATGCAAGTCTTATGGAGAACTGCAATAATTTTAAATCAAAAAACATATCGGTGAATATAATGAGAATGCGTGTAATGAGCAGCTCCACTCCATTCGACTTTCTGTTAAGAATAGATGTCTCGATGACTTTCGGGATCAGTCTCTTATCAACGAATCTTGTTGCATTATAGAAGTGGGGTTGATTAATTTTCCTCAAAAGAATAATGAACCAACGTAATGATAGAGAAAAAAATGTAACAAAAAAGTCAGGTAGGAAATATGTACGCTCACGGTCATAACATCCCGTGCATATTCCATGGGCTGTCATTGAATGTTGCTGGAAATAGGATCATTTTTCCAATGTCTGAAACATTTAAATCGTTTCCAATTGCATTGAGGAAATGAAAGCATTCTTCTTAACGCAATGAATTTTTGATGTGAGAGAATGAACAGCAAGCTTTCGTTCTTGGTACACATGTCTATATTACTGATAAAATACACGACGTCATTTTAGAATATTATTTGTTCCATTCTGCGGTATTATTACGCGGTATGATTAATAAGAATCGCTAGAAGTTGATAGCTTAACTTATTGTCGTTTTCTTTTTTTTCAACACCTTAATACAAACAAACATGCACAGATGCACAAATAAAAAATATTACATTTGATATACACAAAAGTAGATTGATGATGATTTACTAGTCCATTTAAATCTAGCCTCAGCATCGGTATCTGAGCCCCTGGCATTCCACTCTGCCTTACCATGTGAAAGGGGGATTTCCTTATTTATAATTGCATAATCTTTTCCCGTCTTTTTATAGATGTCACTGAGATCTTTGCCTAATAAAGGCGTCAGCCGATGCTCAGCCAACCACAATGAAAGAAGCTTTCAGACTTTTAGTATGTGTAACTTTATTATTGTTTAGGCCACTATTTTAATTCTTAATCACGGTGAAGACCCTCCTTCCATAGTGGCGCCCGGGTGCATAGCCCGCACCCCAGATCGCTGGAACTGGTTTCTAAAGAGAATTCAAGGGCAGAAGAAACGAAACGAACGATTTTTGCGTCACATATAATCGAAAATCAGAACTTCACATTGGAGACTCTTTTGAAAGATACCATACAATGGCGAATTATAAACTATAATTTTTAAGATAGAGCATTGCATTAAAACATCTTTCCGAGTTTACAAAATCAAAATTTACAAAAGAACGAATAAATTCTTTCAAATAATTTACTAAAAATGAAAGTATCACTTTTTGATCAGCTGAAATTAATCCAATCAATATTGATTTTACTTCAATTAGTTGAAAAAAAATTTGCTTGAAGAAAATTTATCAAATGTGTAATAAAAGAAGAGAAATCCTCATTGAGATCTTTGTGTTAAAATAAATGAACAATTTTAAAAAATCAGAAATAACTGCGTGAACATTAATCCTTTTATGCAGCATTTTATTTTAATCTTTATATTAGAAGCAAAAATGTGAGCATGTTTGTTTTGATTTTATTTCAACTTTAAAAGTTAGACAAATTACTATTGGAACAGTCTCCAGTAAAAATATACATAAAAGTGAAAATTCACATGAATAATCATTATGTCTTGCACTTGGACTAAGGTAAATTCCCATATGTTTCGATCTTCAAAGGTTTATTAAATATGTGATTGTTCAACATTTGAATGTTTTTCCGGAAATTGTGTCCTTTTGCGTTGTGTGATGCCGTGTAAAGGGGAAGTAAATACCACTTTACTTAACTATGTTTTTATAAGAAAAAAACTTAAAGGCTTATATTTCGCAAAGTATTTCTGCTGTCGTGTCCGTGTTTTTCACGGAATAGGGGGGCAGTAGCTTCTGAGGGTATAGACCCCTGAGCACCCAGAGGGCAGAAGTCCGACACACACACGACATTACCCTTATTAGGGGTGGTCGAATTCATTCATACATTCATTCATCCATCAGCAAGTCGGAATTTAGATCCAAAACAGAGACCGACTCATCCCTGATTCAGTACCCCCAGAGTTATCGTCTTGTTATGGGAACTTGGAGGACTTTGCAGTCTCGACATATTTAACGTGCCCCAACTGCCATTAGCCAAGACGAGGACAGAACCCGCGATCTTTCTGTTACGAGACTGACGCTCTACCAACCAGGCTACCGCGGCCATAACAAAGTATCTCTAAGTTCTTCAAATAAATGCTTGCACCTCAATAAAATGAGGTTAATATATGTTTTTACGAAAATAGTTTTTCTAACGCCATAATAAGATCCTTTTAAACAAATGCGCGTATGGTCGTTCTGAATTATTTTAACCATTTTTTTTTTATTACTCAAGATTTAAGAAATTTTAGGTACATTTTTTTGTTCGAAGAATAGGAATAGTTCTCATGAATGACAAAAAATAACTATAAAAATTATGTAATCCATGTTGCTAATCTTGAAGAAAAAAGTTATAAAATAATTTTCAAGCATAGTTTCTTTCCTTGTTTTCATGTGTTTGGTATAAAATTTAATGGTTTAAATACAAATTCATTGTGTTTGAGTGAGCTACTTTTAATTATATTTTATTTTAATCCTTACTTTGAAAGCCAGAATGCTTGATTTTATTTTATTTCAACTTTAAAACTTAGCCTGTTTATTTTCAGAGCATTTTCTAATAAAAGTATTCTTAAAACCGAAAATCCTTTTGATCGTTAATAAATATTTCTGGTAGCTAGAATACGGTCTTCTAAGGAATTATCTTCATGCAGTTCTCCGAAATTCATATGATTATTTTTCGCTTCATTTGGGACGTCTTTTTCCTTTTTCAGAATCTTGCCAATTTCTTGAAGACGTTCCTTAATGTAAGACAAGGTAATGTTCACTGTAGCAGTCAATGCTAATTATGTTTTATAATTACCCTCAACAATTAAATCTTCAAGATCTGCAATTTGCATTTTTTAAAGTCTACTACGTTCTTAGTCATATCCAATAAAAATTATTTTTTAATCAATTAAATGACATTTAAATAGTGTATTAGATTCGTATGTTCAACATAAATTTTTAACAACAACCGATGAGTTTCGGCTGTAGTTTTCCTTGCAAAGAAATAATCAGACAAATTCTTCCCTAAATGCCCTTTGTGTTGGATGAAATAAGCGAGTGCAGGCACTATAAATCTATAAATATACGGTTAGTCTTTCAAATAGAGCATTTCTGGTTAAATGGCTGGGAAACTAACTAACAGCATTCTCAAAATAAATAAATAAATGGGATTTTTTTATATTCCTAATATTATATTTCATATTAAAATTCAAATTAAAAAAAAATATATATGAGTCGGCAGCAAAAGGGGAAAGAGACATCGGAAAAATAGTTCTGCTGTTAGGGAGAGACCTACCTGAGCTTAGACAAGTTATTTAAATGCAAAAATAGTGGACAATTTATTTTAAAGTGTATGTTATATGCTTTTGTTTAAAAATTGGTAGTCAAATTTGTAATAAAGACCTTTGAATACCAGAATTAGAATGATAAAACATTCTTAATCTTCAAAAAAATTGATGTAAAAATAATTAAATCTCTTGTCTTAATTTTGCCATTAAATACTATTACAATCAAAGAAGGCTTTAGTAAAAACACTATTTAAATTATTCATTCCTATTAAGTTGCCTTTTTAACAGAATTATTAAGTAATTGCCGCTCTCTGATATATTAATAAATAGCCTTATATTTTTTTCACGTCGTTGTTTCTACTTCCTAATAACATATTTTAAGTCTATTGAAATGATTTACTCGAAGCGTTATTTTTTATTTAATATTTACTATTTAATTTAAATATTTACTCAATTATTTTTGTGTTATTTCCATAGCGGGTTGGGATTAAATAGTCGGTGTTCAATGTCAACGCATTTAGTTATCCCAGAATAATGTAAAATCAAGCAAAATAAAATTATTTCTGTTTTGTTCAAGTTTGCGCCGTTATAGCTATGTACCGGTTATTTACAGATAAAAAAAATTGAAAATTTGGTAACAAAATCTACGTTAGAGGTAATATAATTAATTGGCTGTCCTGAAGTAAGAAGGGTTGCAGATTTTTCTCTAGGAACTTAGGTAAGAGTTATGGAGGTTTCTATCTTTGACGCTCATGGGGCTACCTAATTAACGTTGAGCTGTATGACGGCTTGATAAAGTCATTATATAAGTGCTCATACTGTTCGAAAATTTTATATGCCTTCTTTCATAGTTACCACATATTGCAGTGGGTGTCTAGGAATGGCTTTTCAAATAGAAGTATTAACAACGATGGATACCGAAATACAAGAAGGATTATACATATGAGGCCGCCACTCATTTTAAGAACCAACAACTATAAAAGATTCATGTCTTTACCATTTCGTTTTAATCTTTTTATTCATCATGAGAGATACAGGCTTTTAGAAATTGACTGTACACTAATTCACCATTACTTGTGCAATATGATTAAATAAAATTAAATATATTTAACATAAACGAGTTCAGGTGCACACAGATAATACTCCATTACCTTTACATTGTTTTTAAGATATTTTAATTAAAAATTTGCTTTTAATATTAATTTTATATTTTTTCATTAAAAGTAACAGTGATAATCTTAGATTAAAGTTGTATCTAAACAAAACACGAGGCAATTTATTCTTATTATTGCATGCTAATTTCCACCGATTTCATTTAAATTTCGTTTCTGTTTTGCTGATTTAATCCAACTTAATAAAAAATAAATAATCTTTATGTACTTGTATTACATGAAATACCACTATAAATAATGATCATGTGAAATAATGTGAGTTGATTCTTTGAACATATAGTAAAAAAAAAAAAAAAATTAACAGTTTTATGTAAAATCCTAGATTATTTTTTAAACATTGCAGTAAATGTTTGCTTTTATGTTAGCTGTTTATGATAATCTATTATATTAATCTGTATTTTGGAAGTAAGCACGTCAGATAGTTTTCATTTTATTTCAACTTTAAAACTAACCCATATTATTTTATGAGTTATTCTTACCAAAAAAATTTACATTAAAGCCAAAATTAATTTGACCAGGGAACGTTACTTATGATTATAAGACTGAAGAACTCCAATGAATTTATCGAAAAATTGAAATAACTTTTAAAATATTGACTTAGTGATAAGAAATCTATTTTGATCCCCACCTTGATGAGAGTTTGTTTCAAACATTGTGATAAGAGTATTTAGCAATTTCATTATTAAATATGATACAAATGGATCAAAAATGAGAGCTGAAATATACAAATGTTTGATTGTGATGATTTCATAGAAAAGCAAAATGATCAAATATTAATGAGATTATTTCATAAAGAGAAATTGGAAAATATCTTTAAATTTTTTAGAAATCGAATTTTAAATGGGACTTAATGAAATTTGTTATACTGAAAGGTATCGCAGACTTTCTCCGAATTGCGTTCTGCAGCAGTGAATTCTGATTTTGTGTATTAATTATCTTCAACGCACAAAACTTCCATATATGCCTTTAGCATTTTGTAGTGGTGACCATGATCTTTTTCATACATACAACTTAATTATTAGTATTATTTCATATGGCACTTGTTATAGGACAAGCCCACTGTTATGAAGATAGCGTTTTAGGCCGATAGCATGCGTCACTGGAATAGTGCCATCTAGGCTCAAGATTATGACTATGCCCACACGCTTTACAATCTCTTTTAAGAGCGAAACTTCATTCATGCATTTTGCGAACACGCATCCCCAAATTGCAATTTAGACCCGAGTCAGAGAACAATCTTCTTTCAACCATTACCCTTAATGCCATTGCTCTCGACAAAGATGGCATTGTGACCAGGACAGATTTATAAGAGCGTCAGTCACAACCACACACGGGAAACTTCACCTGGAAAGTTCGAACCCACAACCTAATGGACAAGACTCCTACAGCCTACCAACCAGGCTGTCATAGCCTTCTCTTAATTTTTAAATCGATTAAACCCCATTTGCAAAATCTTTACGATGAGCATGTTCACCAAGAAGTTTTAACACCAAACAATGTGTTTTTGCTGTAATTTTCTTTGCAAAGATATAATGAAATATAAATTCTAGCAAACCCCAGTTGTATTAATATGCTTTCTTGATTATTTATTATACATATTCAACCTCTCAAACTCTTCACATATGATTTTATAACTTTTCATATATTATTTTTTTTTGTTTTTGTTTTCTAGGCATACTATACTACTATTGCCATATAATAATAAAGGTCGAAACATTTTTATATACCTCATATTGCAGATAATATTTCTGGGATTCTGAGTTTTCCAAAAATTGGCTATATTTCTGAGTACTAGTATTTTTAACTTATAGTTTTATTAAAAATTCGGTATCAAAAATTACTATTCAATATGTTACATAATGAATACTGAGAATAAAGTTTTTAAATTGAAAAAGAAACGTGAAGAAATTTACTATTATTAAGGCATTCTAATCGGAAAACAATTTAATTATATATTTTTTTAAATTTTTTTTAATAAACTTTATTAAAAAATAAATAATACCCTGTACGTACAAATGTTACCTCAGATACCACCATAATTAAATAAAACAATTTCTATTATATTTAACATAACGTATTCTTACTGTAATGTTCAGTTTAATATTGTTTATAATATTGTTTGTCACAGGATTAATCTAAATTGCTCACAGAAATATCTGCAGTGATAGAAGTTTTCCATGTCGAACATCTAATGAAGACTTTTTTTACGTTGATTAGAATGTTAGCACTAAGGTGGCCATGTAGAAGCATACGCTTTTATTCCTATTATTTTCCAGAATCAAACGATTTCAAGTATATTCAACTTGAGGAGACATTAATATATATTAAGACATAAAATATTTTTTACGGTGAATTCCGATTATTTTCGTTTATAATCATCAATTATTAAGCATCCATTTTTAGGCGGCACTTTTTTATTTGGTTTTTACCGTATCCGTATTCATGTTATGTAAAATCCTAATTTTTGATCGGCTGAGCCTTATGTGCAAATTAAATTCGATGAGAATGTACGGCGTGAATTATTAACAGCAACCGAATGTTTCTTTTATAATTTTTTTAGAAAGGAATAATTAAACAAACACTCCCGCAAACGCCCCATGTAGTGCAATTATGTTTTCTAGGTTATTTATTTGATATATTCACGTGTATATACTAGTCAGGTCTCGCGCACTAAATTTTAAGTTTCGGTAAACCTTTTAAATATAACTGTTTCGAATTTTTTGTATGTATATAGTACTGCTTTTAATATCATATTTATATGCTACATATTCAGATTATCTTTTTCATTCAGATAGTTTAAAAGACCTTTGGACTAGCTCCTTTTTCAATATTTGTATTTTCAAAACAGAGTTTTATTTAAAGACCTCTCCTGATAATTTTTTTTCGATTTAAGTCAATTTTTATGGTTATCTCATAATGCAATTTTATTCAAACAAAAATTTAGGGTCTTTCTTCTGATTATTGTATACAAATTATTGTACCTTGCATTGAAATTCTAATACAGTTTTATAGTATCCCTCGTTTATTGTGAAATAAATAATGTAAAGGTGTTTATATGCATTATTATAAATACCACTATAATTTAATAAATATTTCTTTTATAAAAATTGAAGTATAATGATTTGGATGGTTTAAAATTCCATTTATTCATTTAGTTGCTCTATAGGTATAACAGCGGCATAAGCTGTCTGTGTATTGGTAAATCTTGGATATGTTTATGGATAGATATAGCCTCTCATTAAGACCGGTTTTCAGTATTAAAAGTTTTTGCAAGGGCTTATAAGAAATTAACGGCATATTCGATATTTTTGTAAAATTTTTGTTGCTTCCAATTGGAGGCCTGACAATAATTATTAACTCTAATTTCATCTAATGTTTGGTAAATTATTATTGATTTGAAAAAAGGAAATTTCTGGAATAGAATTAAATATGGTGTTATGTCAGGAATGTGCATTTCTTCAATGCGGATTCAATGATTAACCCACAACAGAATGGATATTGCTTTGAATTACAGAATAGCTAGACTTGCATGATCTATGTCAGGAAGCTGGATGCTTTTTATCATTACTTCAGAAGAGTTTTAAAACTCAATAAGTCCTCCGGCGGATTCAAAGTTAGAATTTACAATTATTACATCACCTTGTCAAACAGAAAAAGGAAAGAGCTATTCGTTTCAGTATTATGAGATTACTTTTCGACATTTCTAACTTACTATGTGGTGGCATAAGAAAAACGTGTGTGCCATTTCGTGAATTTACTTTATTGTTCAATGTAAACATCTCATCTTTTTCTCTCCCCCCATATTACCGAATTAATCCCATTGTAAAGATGCGCAAAACGTCAAGCTGTTTTTAGAATTTGTTGGAATGCAATATTTTGTACTATTACTCGAGTAAGAATTTTCAGAAGGGTTTTAGGAACGTAAGATTCGACTAAGTTTCCCGTTGAATAATGACTTAAGCATCTAATAAATTTAGTGAAGAATCATTTTCATATTGCAAGATTTCGTGATGATTAGTTAAATGTTGCAACAGTAACACCAAGACTGATGATTAAAAAAAATCTCTAATGGGATGAAAGGATGGCAGATAAATTTGTGGTGTTCAGTTCATACGCCAGATAACACCCTTGAGACACCAGTGTACACTTTCGTCTAGTGGTTATGTTACTCGGCTAAGATGCAGAAAAGATTGAACCGCTAGAATACATGGATTCAAATAAATGATAACGAAATGAGAAGCAAAATACTACTATTATTGCCTTTCGGTAATAAGAGGGTAGAAGTAAAAGTGTTACTGTAAGAGAAAAGCACTGTCTACGTAAAACTTGGAATCTAGCAAAAAAAAATGACTTTCAGCAAGTGGCAAATTAATAATAATAATTTTAATGCTAATTTTATATTTGTATATATTCCATAAAAGTAATTGTAATAAAATCTTCATGATTGAATTGTTATCTTCTGTAAGAATAGTCCTGTAACCACACTTCGTTATAAACAGAACCAACTGAATTTAGTACATTTTTAACGGGCATCATTTGGGCAAACAAATTTTATGGTTATTTCAAATCCTTATGCCTTCTAATTCATTAAAATTATCTAATCGTTGTTTTACGGTTTTGAATATTTCTGTAATTTTCTGATGAATTCGGGTTATAGTTCTTAATAAATATTCCTTCACAGATACGAAAGTATACACATATATACAGACACACACAGAAACGAACAATTACATGCATATACGCACACTCACTCACATACTTATAAAAATCAAAACATATCTATACCATAGCTGGACTAACAGTTGTTTCTTAAAAATGGATTAAATATTAATCCAACTGCCAAGTAAACAAATGTGGAAAAATATAAAATTTTAGGAATACAGTGAATATTTACATTCAAATATTAATATTAACAATTAATAGTATCCGGGATAATTTATTACTGTAACCTTAAATAGTTTTATTGGCCCTCTAGCGGCAGCTTAAAGGAACTCTCAATCCAAGTCGTGGACGCAAGCGTAAAACATGATACAGCCTCCGAGTATCATTTTTATTCTTGCATGTTAAATATTATTTATTGTCCTAAACAGATTTTTAGCTTGTAAATCAAGTCTTTTAAAGTTATCTATACTAATATTATGAATGTGAAAATTTGGATGGATGGATGGATGGACGTTTGTTCGTTAAACACGCCAGAATGGCGGAACGGAATTTGATGAAATTTAGCACAGAGATAGATTATAGTCAGAAATAGAACGTAGGCTATATTTTATTCCGGTTAATTGAGTTTTTAAATTTTTATTAATTAAAAATTAATTTTCCCTCCAAAGATGAGAAATATGAGAAGTTTTTTTTTTTTCACAACAGTAATGAAGTTGGGCTTAACTTTCTTTCATTCGATTATTTCAAACGATTCTGTTTATTTGCTTAGTGTTTGATGTATTTACAATCAAACGTTGTTAATCAATCGATCTTTTGGATTCATTCTGAAATACTTTTAAATTAAACGAAAACATAATAAAGGAAATAAAAAATTTTTAATCAGCATTGCGTTAAAACAACTGCCGTTGGAAAGTCAGACATTTGCATTACGCCAAATGGCGCTGAAAGTTCACGATTGATTGTGTTTTCATTTAAATTAAAAGTATAAAAGTTATATATATATAATACTGTTGTAGCTATCTGAATCTTGTTCTATAAATACAATGGATATGACTTGATTTTAAAGAAATACACTCTTGATTTGCTGGGGTTTTTTTTGCACAATCCATATCAACAATTAATAAACTTGAGGATACTTTATTACTCTAACCCTGACTATTATTGGTCGTTGCCTTGAACAATCAATCCAAGTCTTGGAAGCAAGTATAATACGCTAATGGAGAGGTTTTACGAAGTACCCGCCTTGCGGAGCAAGGCTATCTTCTGTCCTAGCATCTTGAAGGCCTGGCGTCGAACTTTGCTGGGATAGTCTCCAGGGTTGGGTATGATAGGCTCAAGAGTAGTGGCTGTGGAGTGCAGCTGTCGACCAATAGCAGTCTTGTCTTCATTTGCATGGTTCGGTGTTGTGAACTACCCAGAGAGAGCGAGAACAAGGACCGTAGCGGCTGTATGAGGGATTGTTTCTGGAGGGCTGATCAGGTTATTTCCTCTTGGGGTGGGGGTAGCAAGCATAATAAGCAATTCGTTTCCGATTATTAATACATATTTGTTAAATATTATAGTGGTAAATAGTTTTTTCCCATTGGAAATCACATCCTTTTATCTTATTAAATATATATTTTAACTTAATTAGTATGATTTATTGATTTTAATCGCCTTCCATAATAGAATTATTTATTGCGGAAAACTTTCGATCACAATACAGCTTTTTTATGTAATTTAATACGACCTACTCTTTCAACTAAGTATGATAATTTCCACTTAATACGAATACCACACGTAAATAAGTTAATATAAGCCCATTTATACTGTATCTTTTTCTAATACATGTTTCGTTATTGCTGTGAAGTCCAAAGGTACCTATTTTTGCTATGATATATTGAAAAACAGGCGATACAATTTTTATACGTTAAAAATTCAAGTTATCCTTGCTTAAAGACTGTTTTTTTCTTTTATATTTTGAATTTTTATAAGTCAATTTCATTAAAAATTCCCTTTTAATAATTAATTTCTATTTTATCAAATATTGTTCAAAAGATAATCTCAGAATAAGTTTTTATTCACCAAAACGTTCAATGGTTTAATATTATTACAATCATGTTATTACTATTACTACACGTTAGAAGAAATTACAATTAAATAATATCATTGTTTCAATGCTGCAATGAAAATATTGAAAAATAAATAATCTCTATATACATTTATTGTATGAAATACCACTATTATTAAGTTAAATATTGCTTTATATAATGCAATTGATATTTGTTAACGGAGAAGTATATTTCAGTATAGATGGAAATGAAGTGGCGTAAAGCAAAATTTTGAGCGCCACAATTGTGTAATATTAGTGTTAAAACTAATTGTTTAAAATTGTTTTACACGTAGTTAGTAACTTGAACATTTTGAGAAAACCGATAATTTTGCTCTTTAAGAATGAAATGTGTTTTTGTAGAAAAGAGTACAATTAAATCAACGGCTTTCAATATTAAATAAAAATAATTACAACGTAATTAACAATAATAATTAATTATAAGTAACTAGCTGGTATTCGGCGTGTTGCTGCCTCAGAAAAAATAATTTTGAAAATAACATTCGAAGTAGGTTGTTGTTGGCGTGTCCTTGTTTTTCTCAGAAAGGGGGTGCAGTGGCTTCGAAGGGTAAAGACCCCTGAGCACCCAGAGAGCAGAAGTCTGACTTCTAGCTCACACAGATGACACAACCCTTTTTAGGAGGTGGTAGAATTCATTCATACTCTCATTCATCCATCTGCAAGTCGGAATTTAGATCCAAATCAGAGACCGACTCATCCCTGATTCAGTACCCCCAGAGGTATCGTTTTTTTATGGAAACTTGGAGGACTTTGCAGTCTCGACATATTTAACGTGCCCCAACTGCCATTAGCCAACACGGCGGTCTTTGGCCAAGACGAGGACAGAACCCGCGACCTTTCGGTTACGAGACTGACGCTCTACCAACCGGGCTAACGCGGCCTCATTTGAAATAGGTAACTTGTTTAATTAAGTTTTATAGGAAGTAGGATATTTATTTTCTTGTTGGCAATTAATAATTTTCTGAAATTGAAGGATATCTAAAGCAGAAGTATAAAGAATGTTTATTCTATTTTATGACTTTTCTATTCAAGTGCTTTAGGGAATACAATTTTTTTTCTTTCTTTTCCCATCCACAGCAAAAGCAAACAAATTTCTTGTTCGTCCGACTTATAAATTTGCAAAATACTAGTCACCTTGTGTAAAATATGGATTTTCTAAGTTAATGCGTACACTTGAAGTGACTCAATTTGCGTCTTGCTAGTGGTCTTGGCAGAGGCAAATCGAATGGAGAGCTGCAGTAATTTGAAATCAAAAGGTATGTCAGTGAGGATAATGGACATGCGGGGAATGAGCAGATCCACTCCATTCGACATTCTGTTAAGAATAGATGTATCGTTGACATTCGGGATCAGTTCCTGAACAGCGAGTCTTGTTTCGTTACAGAATTGGGTTTGATCAATGTGCCATAAGAGAATAATGAAACAATGTAATTGTAGTGAAACATGTAATTTACATTAATGTAACAAAGAATTCAAGTCGACCATATGAACTCTCATCGGTCATAGCATTCTTTGCATTTTCATGATATTCCGTGGGTTGTCATTAAATGTAGATGGTTGCATGACCATTTTACCAATGTCTGAAACATTTAACTCGTTTCCAATCGCATCTCGTAAATGAATAGCTTCTTCTGAACGCTCGAGTTTTGATGTGAGCGAATGAATAGCAAACTTTCATTCTGGGCATACAGGCCTACTACTATTGATAGAATAGCCGACGTCATTGTTGAATATGATTTGTTCCATGCTGCGGTATTATTACACGGTATGATTAATAATTCTTCGCTAATACCTTTTCATTGAGTTAGTCACATATAAGTATAATGAAATCGAAGGATATGGAAAACACAAATTTCAATTGCAAATGATGAAAAGTTGATAAGAAAGTAATATGTTCACTTGAAAAAATAAAATAAGGATATCCCTTTACGCCTAATTGGATTGATTTGCATAATATTCAAGTGATATCCGTCTTGTCCTTTCCCATAAAACCATGTTTTACTGTAGTGAGGTAGTATGATAGATGTCATTCAGAAACATGTTTAATTGTATATTATGTCGCTGAAGAATTTCACTTGTATCACGTTTTTCGCTAATTATGACAATCCCAACGTTGCGATTGCATTGAAGTGTTTCGACGCTGTCCGTGTAGCGTATATTCGACTCGTATTTTAATTGTGCAATCATCCACTGAGAATTTGTGAATTGCAGTTTTGAATAATTTTTTCAATGAATTGTATTGGTAAAAAAATGTTTGCGAAAATAATATAATTTGGTAGTTGGTGAATGGTTCAGCATCGCAATGTGGAATAAATTAATCATCATCGTCACCCACAAAATGTGCTCATAAAATTTATGAAAACTTCCGAAACAGGAGGAAATGAAAACACACGGTGATATATCGAAAAGTAGCAGGTACTGATCTGGGAAAAACTGTACAAGATTTCCTTTGGAAGACCGAATAGTATTTGCGAATTTTCTACAAAAACTCTGGAATCACATTAGTCGTCTGAAAACGATTATAACAATGGATCGGGTGGCGAACGTAATATCGGAAATTTAACTTTGTCATTCGTAAATATTCTTAGTGTTTCAGTCATCAAGTGACCTGAATATACACTTTGATACAAACTCTATTTTGAGAGACTAAATGTTTCAAATCAAAATTCATTGAAATGAAACAGATATTAATGATTTCCTTTCAATTCTATGTTGCATGTTAGTCTTCTGATTCTGGTGAGTTGTTGGGTAGCTCAAAACCCTTCTTTCGGTTCTTGCCGCACACAGATCATTAGATTCTGAAGCAGGCGAATTTACAATTCATAAACCGTCTGCTTCATTACTCGTTTTTTGAGCACCTGGAACTACTTATTTCTACTTACATCGGTGATAAATATGCTAAGTGATTGAGAGTTTAAACCTGTGCGGCCGTATGTCTACTCTCAATCACCAAAGCATTTTTACCGTTCATGTTCTCACCAACCACAGCAACGATTCATACTAAACTTATGCTGCATCCGTCGTATCTTCATTTAGGTTATATCATGTTTGCACTTTCAATGAAAGAACAGAAATGGCTAAGAACTATTTTGCGTTTACCACTTCGTGAAAAATAAGCCTGATTTTAATAAAACCTCCTCTGACACGCCGCGCAAGATGTTTAAGTTTACTAGTTTCATCGGAGATGATCACGCCAACATACGGAACGCAATGCCCTTCGTATGTCACCATGAACGAGGATAAGCCCCTGCCGGGGCTAGACGCCTCGATAGCCCTCTCACAACTCCTCATGCAAGACGCCGTAACAAGTAAGTTGCATCTCGTGCGTAAAGAAATTGACAGTCTGTGGAGATACTTTTTAAAATTTGAAATAATATTTTGCATTTTTTTTTTATTTGGCATTCTCACTTTTTTTCATATTTCAAAAATAATACTCCTAAATTACAAAAAGAGAAATTGTTTACTGTAAAACTGAATCTGAAATATTTTTTCGTTACGGGGTATCGTCCAGATTTAAATGACCATCGCCTTTAGATACAGAGGAATGACTTATTATGTATATATAGGGACACTATCAAGAAGTCAAAAGTAAAGATTGTGCTGTCTGTTCCAACTAGAATCAATCTTCTTTATGAAGGCGCCCGTATACAAAATTTGGTGCTTTAAATTCTTATATAAGTAAAAATTAAAAAAAAAAAAACACAAACATTTGCATTTTTAATTAACGAGTGATTTTGTTTTTGCCATTTATTACTCCAGGAGAATTATATATTTTTTAAATTTGTTTTTTGATAATTAGTATAGCAAGAACACTTAAGTATTATTCTCATGTGCTTGACCGATGATCCTCTGCAAATCAAGTTCGCTTTTTTTTCCAATAAATTTCTAGTCCTTCACCAGTCAGATCTGTTACTTCAATAAACCCCATGAATGATTTATTTGTAATTCATCATTTCTCTTCAAAATTTATATACATAATAAAGACAAGTTTTTAATGAGAAATATCAGAAATAGAATGCATTTAGATATTAAAACACATAGTTGCATTTACCTTATCTTTAATTTTGGTAAAAACTTCATTTACTACTGAAGGAATAATTTGATTTTTAAGGTATGAATAGTTAGCAATTTAGTTTGTAGAATTTTTTTCTGTTTATACGATCCATAAGCATGGAGTCTTATTTACTTAGTAATTCGATTACACTTTAAAAAATTCCATTAATAGGCTTTCCTATAATTTCATTTATTCCACTTAGTGGAAGTATGTTATACTTTAAAAATAGAATCACATCTACAATTCTTTGAAATAGTAATTTAAGTCTTGCCGTTTTCTTACATATATTTGAATTTGTTTTATGAAAGTCGAACATAAATTTAGTTTCTATAGAAATTCCTTCTATGGTGTGCATTGCTAGAAGTTGATCTCAAAATTTATTCTCTTTTTTTCTTTTTATTTGAACGACTTAATATAAGCAGACATACACAGGTGCATAAATAAAAAATATTACATTTGATATAGACAAAAGTAGATTGCTGATTATTTACAAATCCATTTGAGCTCAGCCACAACATCGACTTCGGTTCCCCGATCATTCTAATCTCTCTTAATATGTCAGAAGAATATTTCCTTTTTCCTAAATGTATAAACCTTCCCCGTCTTTTTATAGATATATCTGCGATCGTAGCATCATAATGAAGGTGGCAGTCGGTGCTCAGCCAGTCGGCATATACTGCCGAAGCCTGCGTCGTAGCCCGTTGTGTCGTCGTCGGGAACGGAGCTGTCCCGAACTGCGAAGTAGTAAGTCGACAGCAAAGGCAAGAAGAGACAGAGGAATAGTTTCAGCCTGTTCTGGAGAGACAAACGTGGTGTAAAGAGAATCCCTTAAAGATTTCCTCTCCGGCTGAATCCTGTCTGGCCGCTCTATGAGCTGTGGACATTGTCACTACGGAATTTCTGCCTGTGGACTACTATTTGTAGTATGCTTTCTTGTGTGTTCGTCTCGGCTGTTTATAGTTATCGTCTGTACATAGTTGTAAATATTTGTCGTCTGTGTGCTGTCCTGACTTCGTCCTGTAAATAAACATCTGTGTTGTGTCCGTCAACTGAAGGACTAATCATTCTGTGTGTCATCATCTCACACCATACACAACCACTATATACAAGGTAAAAAAAAACGAAACGACGGATTTTAGGATATCCATAACAATATATACATATACTTCATTTACATCAAGCATCGCTATAATTAAAAAATTATATAATACAAATTTATTAGAGATTCACTTCTGTCAGTTTCCAGTGTTCGGTAGTAAATTAGTAACTGCTTAAATGCATATCAGTGGCATTAGTACTTAGTTCAGTTGATATCGAGACCTACTAGTGATAGTCTTAGAGTTAAATCGGAAGTAAATTTTACGAAGCGTTTTATTCTAAATGTTATTTTGTGTACGTTTTGTGTTCGTGACGTGATAAAAAAAAATGTTTCGTCTCCAAGATTATGGAGTATTTGTGTGAAAGTGAGATGAGTACTCATCTATAGTGGCGATCCTGGAAGATAATGTAAGGCTGATTACCTTATTTGAATTATTTTTTCATCTCATTTTCCTGATAAAATAATAACTATATTCTAATAATTGTAATGGTATGACTTTCGTAATGCATATAGATTTTTATAGAACATACATATTTCTGTTGAAGATAAAAAATAAAATTATGCAAATTAGAATCTCTTTAAACTAACAGTTTTCACCAGTCGGAATAGCCTGGTTGGTAGGGCGTGGGATTCATATCACTTGGGTTGTGTGCTGGAGCCCCTCTGGCCGATGACACCCCTTGTATAAGTAGACTGGTGCACGTAAAAATCTGTCGCGGTCACAATGTTTTCCATGTTGGGACAATACCTCTGGGAATAGTGGTTCAGAGGATATCTTATTTTGATACAGGTCTAAATTAGGAGCTGTGGATGAGTGAATTAAATGTATGAATGAAGTTTGCCCAGTTGACCTGACCGTAGATAGCACTACTGAAGCAAAAGATGACAACATTATCTGCTTAAAATGGCTGATTTTGACTGCAGTCTTGTCTAGGAAAAGGGTATAAGAAACAACTGTAATTATTTCCTCTTTTTGAATAGTTGCAACTGCTTGGAGAAAAAAGAGAGAATGATTGATTTTTAACATTATATTTCTGTAATTTTTAACGTAATCCATGTTCCTAGTTTTGAAAAAGGATTGTTCAAAAGAGCATTCTTATCATTCAATCTTTAATTGCTTAGAAATTGTTTTAATCCACTCGTACTTATGTTTAAAAGCTTGATAAAAATGATTTAAATAAATAATAACATAACAAAAATATATTTTTGCATTTTTATAGAAAAAAACATGTTAATTTCTGAAGAATTTGATCTTCAATCAGTTAATTTTCCGCGTATTTTATTTTAATGTTTATCGTCGAAAAAAGAATGAGTGCCTATTTGTTTTTTGTTTATTCCAACTTCAAAACTAAACCAAATTACTTTCTGCATTTAATTTTAGTGAAAAATAAACCAAATCGAAAATTCCTTTGTTTAAAAATAATCATTTAGAATTACATGACTGAACGGAATTACAATGCATTCTTCGAAAGATTAAATTGAATTTTAATTTAATTCCTTATTTACTCTTTATTACGCCACTTTTACAATAAAGATATATAGTTAAATATCTAAGTGCATATATTTCTATATATAGTGAAAATAACACATATTAATCGTTGAAGAAGGTATTAGTATTTATAGCTGTTTCTTTATAAAAGCGTTTCTTCTTAGTATATCATGAAGCAGTTCCCATACTTCCAGCATTCCACCGAATGACTGATGCTATACTGAGATAGTTATTTTCTTCTTTTTATAACTATTTGTTTTCCATAAATTCTGGCTTTGATTGTAGTTGATGGCTACGTTTATGTCTTCTGATACAATATCCATTGTGAGCCAAAAATCATATGAGGAACTTTGAGTGTTGGTAGAGCACATTATAACAAACAATTATTGTATAGGAATATATGACCGGAATTGACACGTTTAGGTACAAACACACAATATAACACATAGAAAGAAAAATATTGTTTATTTACAACTTCGGCTATAAATGATAATTTTACAGAAATATTTACAAAAAAAAATCAATATTGCAGCCACCGCAAGCTTGTTAGCGTCAGTGGTGTGATTGGCGTAGAAATTCCCACACCCCGGATATTTCACATCCGCATGCAGCCCCATAGGATAGTCCGCATAGGAACTACTATTTCTTCAAAGGATTCCACCGGAGTCTCCCTGTTAAATGAGTGCTTTCAAATGCCCTCATAGGAAAATATCGAGATTGAATAAATCTGACTATCGAACTGGCCAGGCACGCCCCATTAAGGGTCCCCCAGAAGTAGTACTAAGCATTATCCAGCAACTCTTTTAAAATGTTCTCCACCAAATCATTTTTCATGTTTGAACTTTTTTTCATTTTATGCAGTATCTTACTTTAGACGATTTCAGAAAGGATTTTAATGAAACAAAACTTCAAACGTATGCAGTTTTTACTTATTATTATTAAATTCTTAATATAAATAATAGTTTATGAGTTTCACAAATAAGTTTTATTACTGTCTTGATACTGTCACTTAAACAATGAAAATTAAATTGATATACATACATTACAATTAAAAGAACTATTTTGTAAATAACCACTAATATTAAACAACATATCTTATTATATCTAAGAAGTCGTTAAGGTCGTTGCATTGTTTGGTTCTTCTTAATAAATTGTTAATACATTTCTCATCAAAAGAGATGCGAAATGTATGATTGTTAAATGGATCACTTGAATGTGAAAACAATTAAATGAAGAATTGCAGTTTAGCTTCTTAAACACAAATGCCAAAAAAAGTTAAAAAATATCTTTCACTGATGCTTTCCTTCCTTGCTCAAATTTTTTTTATTAAATCATGCATTTTAAGTAAGAAAGAAATTTTAAGAAGTCACAAAATTTGTTCTGTTGCTTTTGTCCTTCCTTATGAAATCATAATATATTTTTCTTTAAAAGTGACAAGAAATGGATGATTGTTAAATGGATTACTAAAAAATTATAAATTATCTTTCACAGGTGCTTTCCTTTCTTACTGAGAATTTGTTTTCAAGAAAATAAACTGCATTTTAAATACGAATTCTTTTTTTTAGCATTCGTATTTAAAAAGTGGGTTTCCTTAACAATTTTCATGTGATGACTAGTTTTCATTTAATGCATTATTTTACTTTAAATAATTTCACAATGAATTTTAATTATGTCAAACTTTTTTAATTGACACTTATTGCTGTTGAATTATTACTATTAATTCATAGAATTTACAAAAAAGTTTTATTACAGTCTTGATGCGGTAATAAAGTTTAATGAAAACAAATAAATTTTATATTCATTCATTACATTAAAAAGAAGTATCTGGCAAGTAACTTTTATAATTAAATAAAATATTCTTTCATATTTAAAAAATCGTGAATTTTGTTATCTTTCCTTTTAATAAATTTTCGCTCAAACAGAATAAGAGCGAAAAACGATAATTGAAGAGAATACTTCAATGTCAAAATAATAAGATGAGGAATTTTAAAAGTGT
Source organism: Argiope trifasciata (assembly GCA_026543055.1). Lineage (NCBI taxonomy): Eukaryota > Metazoa > Arthropoda > Arachnida > Araneae > Araneidae > Argiope > Argiope trifasciata. Next base: position 25,624 of record JAPMOQ010028038.1, on the reverse strand, counting down.
ATTTCCTTAAACACGACTGCCAATGGGAGGTATAAATAATTTGTATATCCATGTATTACATTGAAAAGAACTAAGTGGTATTTAACCACTATACTTCAGTAAATTATATTTTAAAAGGAGCAAATCGCTTTTTATTGGTGTCTAATTTCTTCTCCATTGAAAGAGTTCGTACGTAAACTGTCGCTTCAATAAGAGTAAGATCGACAAAAGTTTGTAAAAAGGGAAACTTTCAATGTCCAAGCGATATATGCAAATAAGACAAGATTAACTCTTTGAACCTCTATTGTTGACTTGTATGATGTACATAAGAGTAATGTTTTTATTTTGGACAAAACTTAAATATTTATTGTTGTCGTTATATATTTATTGTTCTATTGTTACCTTTCAATAAGTAAATAATGGTTCTTGCCCTGCAACATCATAGGTCTTACACCCTTTCGGGAAGACGGATCGTCACATTGTAGACTCTATTTGTAGATTGCTATGATCTGCAATTTAAGTGAAAGCAAAATTATGAGAATGGAGGAGAAAAAGAAAATAAGAGATAACCATCTCATCATGAACGTTACCTGGAAATATTGGAAGAATGGGGACATCTGCATCAAATGTCGAGAGATTTACTCTTTGAGATAGTATATATAAGCTGCAGGGACATTTTTAAAGATTCTATACTGCGAAAGTTTTGCCTAGGCTTACAGATGTCTTTAAATATCTTTCGTATAAGAAATCATATATTGCAAACAATGAATTAAATGATTAGAAAATTGTCTGTGCAGTTTTTTTCAAAAAAAATCGAATTTTATATTGATCCTATGATAAAGAAATATTTCATTTAATGATTTGTATTACCAGTAAAATGTCGGAAACGAATTATATTGTATAAACATGGCACCACTGTTAATGGTTTAATGTCTTATTTCCCCACATATTTCCATTTTGACTGAACTAGTTTTAGGCTTCTAACGTATTCGTAGAATGTCGAACTCTGAGGTTTCAAAACATTTCTAATTAATTTGTTTCTGCAAAGTGACAATTGCGAACTTGGTTAATGTTCACGTCAGAAATCTTTTCCGATTTTGTTTGGCTTCCAAATCAGTGTCTTAAACTGGTTTCGTGGTCTATCATCCATCCGTGGCTATCGCAGAATAACTATGAATATATGCTAACCACATCTAGCACACTAATTTTTAATTCTATCTGCTACATTTCATGCACAACTTTCTGGATTTACATAAGGAACACATTATTTTTACTGCCAACTATTAAAAAGATTACAGAAAATTTTCAATGACCTAAGTTAAAATTATCTACTATAATTAAAGACTAATTTCATTTTTGAAATAATTTGTAATCTTAAACTAAAATTTCATTAAAAAATATCTTTTAACAACAATTTTTCGTTTTATCTATTATCTTACTTCAGATAAATTCAGAATAAATATTAATAAAACAAATATTTAGACAGTTTGCTCTTATTACTGTTCAAATTATTACTAGTACTACTAATTATTACACTTTACAATTATATATCATTACTTTTTTATTGCTATGATGGAATTTATTTATAAATAAATAATATCTATGCTTTATATAAGCTGCCATTATAATTAAAGAGCAAATTATGATATTTAAGTGTTGCTTGAATAAGGTTACTTTTTCACTTAATAATTATCGTTCTCGGAAGATAATAAGAGAGGCAAAAGGTTATTCAAAGATAAGTTTCCATTCAGGTATCATATTGTCAGATATAAAAAAGCTATGTTCTTGCACCTATGATGCTAAACTGCATAATGTTGATTCTTATGTAAGAGGTAACATTTGCGTTTTGAAAAATCGTTTATTTCTATTGTTAAAGACTGAAAACTTTTTTATAGATTTATTTTCATTCTAAAAATGCAGACTGCTTTTATTGGAATGAACGTATTTCGCTTTAAGGAAGAAAAAAAAAACAACTGAATGAGTATGACATTGGATAGCTGCATTTGCATAGAAATTACGGGGAATGACTTTAAATTTTTACATCACTTCCATTAACGCTAGCAACTGTTATACGAATGGAACAGCTATAACAGGCATTGGATGCCTGAAATAAAGAGCAGGTTCACACCTGAATTCCATCATATCAATCTAATTATTAGACTTTACAATTATATGTTTTGATGCGATGTTGGAATACATTTAATAATAAATAATATACTTGCGTTATATAAGCTTCCACTACAGTTACGGATGAATTTTTTTTTTATATTAAACCATTCTTAGTGTAGTGCTTAATCGTGAATGATCATTCTTGTCTGCAAAATAATTGCCGTTCACGGGTGAAAATATGAGCGGCAACAGGTTGTTCCAAGAAGGGTTTTAATTCGAATGCGTCAAATGAGGAAATACAAAAATCAAAAAAACAATTTGAGGAAAAACAATTTTGTCCCACCTACGATGTTAAATTGTATAATGTTGGTTCTTATGTAAGCGGTAACGTTTTCGTTCTGAAAAATCGCTTATTTCTACTGTTAAAGAATGAAATGTTTTTAGACAGATTCATTTTTATTCTAGAAATACACACTGCTTTCCTTGGAATGAACGTATTTAGGTCGAAGGGGAAAAAAGGCGAATCAATAAGATATTGAATAACTGTATTTGCTTACAAATTACAGGCAGTGAATTTTAATCTTAACATCGCTTCCTTAAACTTTTCCTTCCAACTGTAATATAAATGGAACAGGCATAACAGACACTGAAGGCTTGAAATAAAGAGCAGATTAACAAATAAATCCCTTCATTTCACTCTAACTTTTTATTAAATTTACTATTCAGTTGATCTGCATATATGTAGTATTCGATTATTCCAACAAATCTCTAATTACAAATAAATAATTCGATAAGTAATTAATACCTTCAGAAAAACATTGACAGGTAAATCCTTTAGAGATCATGATTATATTATAAACTACCTATAATTAATGAAAATGAATGACCATCCTTCTTTAATTCATTAAATAATAACAATTTAAACGAAAGTTCTTGTTTTAAAATGTAGGAGAAAATTGTGTTTCTCTGATCGATTGTTCTATTTTATTCAATCTGTGTTAGTAAATAATTGTGAATTACTTGTAATTGTACACAGACCATCTGTGAACCTCAATAGTTTACTGCTTTTGAGTTTCTAATCCAAAATCAATAAAATAAAGGTAAATTATCTCTTACCTTTGCTGCCACGGGTTCATCTATAAAAACATCTCTGTAAATGTGGTTTGAAGAAAAAGAGTGTAGATAGAAGTATAATCCCTTTTTATTTCTTCTAGGGCACAGACATATGATTATGGATAATATATATATGCATTATTTACAACGCGCTTATATGATCATTAGTTTGGCCATTTTCCGACGTTTTGACAATGCGTCGGTCTCGTACAAAATCTCTCAAGCATCTGAAGATCTGGCGGAAGGAATATCTACTGACGTCAGCAGAGCGCGTGGGCGCCAAGTTTATAACATATGAATCTGCTGACTCAGTTTTCCAACATCCTCCCACCTTTGAGTTTCAATTACAGGAAACTCAAACATAAATTCAAATTAATTCAAATAACAAATTCAAATTTCAAATTAACAAGAAAAATTTCTGTTACTAAAATACATATATCAAAATAATTGAATTAACAATATGTTTAAATTGATGTATATAAATCAAGAAAATATTACAATAAAGAGAATATATCAAAGTAACAAAATATTTGCAATAATCACGATAAACCAAAGTATTATTCAAAATTAGTTATTCAGTATTGAATGTGTTTCAATTAGAGTCCATAAATGTGTATAATGTAAAAGTTCAGTTCTAAAAAGAGTTTATAGCATGAGTCTCTTTACCCTTTTTAATCTTCTACCGTACCTCGAAGTTGGTTCATCAAGTTCAGCTTTATCATGAGAATCACTTTTAGGTGTGCAGGAATCATCACAAGGAAAGTTATTCTCTCGTGTTTCACAGGTTGTAACAGTTCTTTTCGAGATTCACTAATTTCTAAAGGATACAGCCTCAACGTTGGACGTATGACTTCTCCACCTTTGGTTTTCAGTTTCACAAGTCTGATATGTCCATCAGGCGATTTGAAGATTTCGATGACTTTACCTAATGGCCAGTCCATTCTTTTTACGTTGTCAGAGGATATCAAGACAACTTCGCCTAATTCGATGGATGGTGAGATTCGTGTCTTTTTCTCATATTGTCTCAACTGTCCCAAATATTCTGAGCGAAAACGTTTTCTCAGGTCACTTCGAATTTTTTGTCGATAAATAAATCTTCTATTCAGAGCTTTGGAGTCCAGAAGATCTAGTTCAGGTGTACCGATTTCTTTAACTTCCTGCAAAAACATACAAGGAGTGAGAGGTTCTAGATCATTAGGATCATTACTTATATAAGTGAGTGGTCGACTATTGATGACACTTTCACAGTCACACAAGATGGTAGTCAGTTCTTCGAAGTTGAGGGACGTCTGACCAAGAACTTTACGTAGTATTCGCTTGACCATCCCGATCAAGCGTTCCCAAAATCCACCCCACCATGGAGCAGACGGAGGGATGAATTTCCAGTTTATCTTGTTGACTGTACTGTATGCTATCTTACTCCAATTGATCTTTTTGATTAGGTTGTTTGCACCTACGAAGTTTGTGCCATTATCCGAATATACAATCGTGGGTCTTCCTCGACGAGCCACAAATCTTCTGAACGATTGAAAAAAACTTTCTGTAGATAGTGAAGTGGTCAGCTCGAGATGTATAGCTCGATATACTGCACAGGTATAAATGACAATCCAGGACTTCTGATTATTCTTTAAATATAGAGGACCGGCGAAATCTACTCCTGTAATTTCGAAGACAGAAGCAGCTCTGAGACGGTCAACTGGCAATGGAGCTGTTGGAGTTTCTATTGGTCGTGCGTCAAATCTCTTGCAAGTAACACAGTTCTTGACAACTTTACGGACAGTCTTTCTGTATTTCAGAATCCAGAATTCTTCTCTGAGGTTGCTCATCACTATTTGAACACCTGCATGGCCTAGAGAACAGTGTTTCCAGCGAACAAGTTTTTCAACTAACGAATGTTCACTGGGTAACACGATAGGAAATTTAAAGTTCTTTAAATCTTCCTTTAATGAGAGTCTTGTCTTAATTCGCAAAAGTCCATATTCATCTTCTAATAAGTGGAATTTTTGTAGACGCTTATCTTGAGGTCCAGTGAATGATTCTTGTTGTACTAACTTTAACAATGAAAGTTCTTCTAGGTTCCTTTCTTCCAATGTTATGCTTCCTAATTTTCTATTGCTCTTTTCTACCTTACAGTTACTGAAAAATCTGTAAATCCAGGACATAACTAGAAGAAGTTTAGGATAAGAAGAGAAAATGTCGTAAATTTTAGACTCCTTTACTGTATTCGTAATGCTAACAATTGTTTTACGTTTTTCGCCATTTATAATATTTTCATCTGGAAAAATATTTGTTTTGGGCCAATTTTCAGGGGATTCTTTTAACCAAGGAGGTTCTAACCACCAGTTGGATTTGGCTAGGTCTTTAAAACCACAACCTCTAGATGGTAAATCTGCTGGGTTCATTTGTCCGGATATATGATTCCAATCGTCTGGGTTGCTCAAAAGACGAATTTCTTTTACACGATTGAAAACAAATGTAGCCCAGTTTTCGTTCTTTTTAATCCAGTAAAGTGCGTTACTAGAATCAGAACAATATCGTGTTGCAACGTCTTCTAATCCCAAGCTCTCTTTCACGGATTGACATAGTCGAGCACCTATATTACAGGCCAACAGTTCAAGTCTAGATATCGTAATTGATTTAAGTGGGGCGACTCTTGATCTAGCTTGTATCAAATTACAATGAACTGAATCGTCACTTTCACTCCTGAGAAAAATACACGTAGCGTACGATTTCTCCGAAGCATCGCAAAATACATGCAAAGTTATATTTCTAAGTGCTTCATTTTTATCTAGACTTCTAGGAATATAAATATCATTTAAAAATTTCAGTTGATTTTTCCACTTCAAAAATTTATTTGCTATGTAAGATGGCAATTCAGTATCCCAACTTATTTTTAATTTCCAGTATTCCTGTAGTAGAAGTTTTGGCAGTAATGTGGACGGACAGGTAAATCCAATTGGGTCAAATATTTTATGCACAATCGATAAAATGATTCTTTTTGTTAAAGGTTTATCTTCTATGGTGGAATCTAAATCTCGTAAGTCAACAGTTAGAGAATCACTTTTTATTTTCCATTTTAAGCCTAACACTGAAACGGATTTTTCTTCTATTAAATCAGATTCTTCAAAAGGGGTATGCTCCCACCCTCGCAAATTAAATTTTGCTGGGCCAAGTATTTCCTGTGACTCTTCAATGAACTTTACCAGTTCTTCTTTACTGTCCACACTATGGACACAATTGTCCACATAAAATGATTTCAGAAGTTTTAGGGCTGTTTCTTTGTAGACAGGGGGAGCATTTTTCAAATGAAATTCAAGAGTGGCTCCTAGTAAAAAAGGGCTTGAGGTTATTCCAAAAACAACTCTCCTATGCTGAAAGATTCTTAACTGCTCTTTTTTCCCTTCCTGCCACCACAAAAATTTTAAATAAGGCCTATCCTGTTCATGGAGCTCAATCTGCAAAAATGCTTTTTCAATATCGGCAATAACTCCGTATTTTCCCATTCTGAATCTATTTAGGAGAGAGGGAATTAGCTCTACCAAATTGGGCCCCTTTTCTAAACAATCATTAATTGATGGTGAATTTTTATCTCTGGCAGAGCCATCGAAGACTGGCCTAATCTTTGTCGTAGAGTTTTCTTTAAAAACAGGACGGTGAGGTAAATAATGTTCTGGTTCTGAGCTAGATACTTCCTCAATAATACCCTGATCTAACCAGTCATCAAAAATGGTTTCATATTCTTTAATTTTCCCCAATTTGTTAAGAGATTTAATACAATTAACAAGTCTCTTTTCGGAAATGTCCTTACAATTCGTTAATGGGGGATGACCCTCCACCCAAGGCAAACGCACTTGATACCTCCCTTCTTTGTTTCTACAAACAGTTTGGGAAAAATGTTCTTTAGCCGCTAATTCTATTTCTTCGCGAGTTTTATTTTGACTCGGTTCACAAATTTCAAGTGTATCTAATCGCCATAAATCAGAAATGTTTACGTCATTCACGTGACAGGATAGAACAGTATTTGTGCTGTCATGTTTTTCTATTTCATTCGTCTTTCCCATCAAAGTCCAACCTAACTTAGTTCCTACACATACTAACCCTGAACTAAGCTCCTCTACTCTCCCAGTTAACAGCTTACCCGCAACATCTGCCCCAATTAGCAAATGAATCTCTAAAGGGGATGATTTATACAGTAATTGATCATCAGAAGTATGCGAAACATCAGTTAAAAATATCTTCTTAGATTTAAGATCTTTTACATAGGGGAACAAATTTATTCTCGAAATATTGGAACAAATTGTTTCCTGATCTAACACTTCAAAATTACAATGGTAACTGTTATCTTCATTACTTAAATGAACCAAATATTTTTTATGACTCTCAGACTTTTCTAAACCCCCAAATAAAGAATGTAAAATAGATTCCTCATTAATTACCTCATATTCCATACTTTCTGCTGCATATTTTGACATGTATGACCTTTCTGACCCGCTGTCAATTAATACACGAATGTTTCTAGTTTTATCCTTTCCGCGAATTTTAACCACTAATGTTTGTAAATAAACTTGCCGCATGCATGTTTTATTAGTTAAAGAACTCTCCGCAACAATTTTATCTTCCGACTTCCTTTCCTTATTTTTATTTTCCGAAAACTCATCATTACCTTTACACATTATAGGCAAATGATTCCCTTTACATATTGAACAATTAAATGTATGCTTACAAAAACGCGCGATATGTCTAGGTTTAGATTTTAAACATCGGAAACAGACTCCGCGATTTAAAAGTATTTCCTTCTTTTTCTCGAATGTTAAACTCTTCGCGAACCTACAATCCTCTTGGTTTAAATGCGACTTATTGCAAAAAGCACATTCCTTATACTTCGATTCAGCTGAATAAGTGTTTCGTCTAGTAGAGTTGTTAATTAAATCAGTGGCTGATGGTCTGGACCTTGGATTATTTTCTCGCGAATGACTAATAGGTTTTTTGTTATGGTTATCTAAGTCGAAAGAGGAACGCGCAATAACTAATTTCTGTTCGGATTCTATTTCTTGTTTAAGAAAATTTAACAAATGTGCTAGCCTATCATTTCCTGTAGATTCTGCAGTTAATTCGCGTTGAGTGCGCTCATAAATTCTTAGTAGATCAGGGGGGAGGCAGGATTCCAACAGAGGAAAAAGCAAAATAGCAGAAAAATCATCTTTAGCTACTCCTAAAGTTTTCAGCGACCTTAATTGGCCCTCTAAAGTATCATAAAGTTTCACTAGTGAATACTTTTGGCCTTGAGGGTTAGCGTTATTTATTACAACTGAAAGTAACTCTCTAACGTAGATTTCTATCAATAAATCGTCTCTTCCAAAATGCTGCTTAAGAGCTGTTATGGCTTCATCGTAATTTCTACCAGATGGGGGAAAAGATTCAACAAGCATTCTGGCCGGCGAGTTTTTTACTGTCGCTTGCAATAGGTATTGAAATTTGTCATCATCCACTAATTCGGGGTCTTCGTGGATTTTTTTAAATTGTCCCCACCATGGAAGAAATTTCTTTAAGTTGCCATTAAACTGGCTTAATACAACTGGTAACTTTATTTTTCTATTACCATTTATGCAATTGTTGGAAGTGTCCTTCGTTATATTTTCTTCGCGTTTTGGTTTTTCAAGTAAATTCAAACGCCTTTCTAGTTTCGTTTTTGTTTCCAAATATTTCTCTTCATAATCTATGATAACTACTATTCTTTATCAAACGTTTGTTGTGTACATGTTTTATCCTCTTGCATAATATTTAAAATTTTAGAATCTAAATCTTTTAGGTCTTTGTATTTTTGTTCTATAAGAACAATCTGTGCCGCAAGAATATCTGTATCCTCAATTTTTTTCTCTAGTAATTCTGATGCTTTATTCAGCACTCTCGTAAGAGCTGTCCTTAAAGGAGCTCTTAACTTTTTAATGGCGTCTATATCCATCTCAAATTAGAAAATTACGCAAGTATGTTTGCGAAAATTTTTCAACCTTATAAATGCACTCTCAATCTCAAATAAGAATATCAAGGCAGGGGATGCCAGATTTTGAGTTTCTAATCCAAAATCAATAAAATAAAGGTAAATTATCTCTTACCTTTGCTGCCACGGGTTCATCTATAAAAACATCTCTGTAAATGTGGTTTGAAGAAAAAGAGTGTAGATAGAAGTATAATCCCTTTTTATTTCTTCTAGGGCACAGACATATGATTATGGATAATATATATATGCATTATTTACAACGCGCTTATATGATCATTAGTTTGGCCATTTTCCGACGTTTTGACAATGCGTCGGTCTCGTACAAAATCTCTCAAGCATCTGAAGATCTGGCGGAAGGAATATCTACTGACGTCAGCAGAGCGCGTGGGCGCCAAGGTTATAACATATGAATCTGCTGACTCAGTTTTCCAACAACTGCCATTTAGAAACAATGGTTATTTAGCTGATCAAGATTCTTCATCGATTTAAAATTCTAAAAACTACAATCAACATAATTATTTTGAAGTAATGGTACTAGGAAATGCATGCTACATACCCACTAATAATCTTTCTTAATGCAAAATTTTGCATTTTTAGCTGTAGTACAAAGTGAGTTGTAAAGATTCGTTTTGAAATCGCAGCATTTAGTACCTTTGATTGCCATAATATGCACTAAAGTCAGACATTTTTATAATGGCACTTGAAAAAGAGACATGAAGTTTGATGACATAATTCATTAAAATGAATAATCAGATTTTTTCAAAAAATGAATAGATTATTTATAACCTAGACTTTATATAATTTTTCGTAAATTGACATTTCAGAAGTAAATTTTAAGAAAAAATATAAAACGTATTCTTTTAAAATAGATTAATTAATATATTTCAATCGAAACTAAACCCATTTTTTATATTTCTCCATCGGTCATCCAATGAACTTTTTTCTACAATCTCAGTATTGCAAGAGTCTGAATATATTTACAAGACATATCCTGATTTGCCTTAAATGCAAATGTCCTCTATCATCTTCGCGTGGTAGAGTAAATTGTGTTTATTAGCTTCTTAAACTACTACTAATTATTTCAAACATTAATCCACGTAAAACAAACAAATCCGGCTCCATTTGTTTTGATTTCCGAGCTTCTTCACTGTCACCACTATAGAAAAGAAAAAATGATAGCTGACGATCAATAATACAGGGTAACATCACACTCATTAAACATCACGTAATAGCAAATTCTTCAAAACAAATATCTTGAAAATGAAGCTAAATTCATTTTTCATTAACAATAAAAAAATTCTTGCACTTGTATCCACACCACACCTCATGTCTAGAGCTCATTAGCCGCTTTTCCGTTTTGATATAGATGTAGGTGGACTTAGTTAAAAAGAGTACGCAACAATCAATGGGAAAATACATATATGCGACAAAATAAATACAAATACAACAGAAAAAGAAATGATACGTGATAGAATAAAAAATATCTTGACTACAATAAAACTGAATAAATGAAAAATATAATGTATAATATGAATGCAAAATTAAAGGGATATAAATATTACTTATTTGCAGGGGAGATGAAAAATAAAATGTAAGTGGTATAAAATGAAAAATAATAAATTTAATCTATTTGAAACAGTTCACTTTGATCAATTACGAATCGAATCATGTTTATGAATCTACTTTTGGAAAATGGATTATTAAGAGAGTGGTTGTAATGTTCCTGTTTTAAAGACTATATACACCAAAATGTAAAACTAAGGTTCAAAACAAGAAGAAAAAAATATAGTGTTATGGTAATCCTCTTAGTGCGTGTATGATACATGTTCAATAAATACGATTTATATTAGGATAATTTATTGCACTGAAAGTGTGAACCCCTTATAGAAAAATAAAGCCAATGTGTACTCAAATTGCTGCAGTTGTAGACTTTAAAAGCAAAAGTAGATATCAAATTGGCAGACAGAAAAAATTCTGCTAATGTTGTGACATTGATACCAAATAATTAAAGACATCACATTTTGATTAACACTACAAAGAAAAATAACTTTCTCTTGTGAAAGCATTACCTTTCAGAAATTTTCCAAGATATCCAGATATCTGGGTTCCTAATTTGAAATATTGCCGAAATTCTTTATTTTTCAAAACAATATCTTTATTTACCTAATCCAAAGTAAGTCAGCAAGCGATTACCATTATTCAGTTGCCAAAGATTTTCATAAACATTTTATTAATGAACGCTTCAATAGTGACATTTTTTCTCCTTCTTCACCAAACACATATTTTACAGTTTCTGTCTGGTGACTTCCTGGCAAAGGGGTAGAGTGACATCCCCGTGATCTGGATGTCACGAGTTTGAATTCCGGTTGGGACTTGGTTGTTCTTCATCTCTGGGCTATCTATGAGGCGAGTGAATGCATCCTCTTTGTACCAAAGCTTTGTGAAAGCGAATGGGTGTGTCATCTTCAAATGAGCTAGAAGTCAGAATTCTGACTTCTGGGTGCTGAGAGGACATAACCACCAGAAGCTATTACACCCTTTATCATGGAAGCACACACACGGTATCATCATCACAGCTTCTATCTGAAAAGTAGATTGATATATTAAAATGCCTATTTTAGTGCTACAGTTTGTACAAGTGTTAATATTTATGGATGCAGAGATACCGAAAGGATTATATACACGAACCTGCCAATTGTAATAAAGAAACAACACTAAAAGATTCTTGTCTTTAGCATTTTGTTCGGTTCTTTTCATTCATCATGAGGGATGCATGCTTAGAGAGATTGACTGTACACTAATTTATCATTACTAGGACAATAGGATGTAAATAAAATTAAATATATTTAACATAAACGAATCGAGGTGCGTATAGATAATATTCTATTATCTTTACATTGTTTGTGTGAGATTTTTAACAAAAATTCTCTTTCAGTAATAATGAACTATTTTTTTCATAAAAAGTACCATAGGTAATCTTATATTAAAGTCCAAACTTGGCAAAACATTATGAAAATTACTCATATTATTGTATACTAATTGCCACAGTTTTCGTTTAAATTTTATTTCTGTTTATACTTGTATTAACTGAAACACCACTATAACTAAATATAATTTACTTTTTTATAAAGCAAATAAACTCCCAGCAATTAATTAATTTTTCAGGTGTTAGGTTTATTAATTTGCAGTTGAACAGCATGAAGGGCAAGAAACGTGTCTCTTGAAGTTACGAGTGATTTTACGTTTAGAAGGAGCACATCATACGTGTTTTTAACTTAATGCTATTTGCAATAATAAGAGGAGTTCTTTTCATATTCATGTGTAATTGAATTTTAGGTTGCTCTTTGATAGATGACATTATATTGTATGGTTTATCATAATGACTTTTAAAATATTCGTAGATCAATAGAACAAACATAAATTAGTTTAAAGACATTATTAAAAATATGAGCCGATTAGACTTTTAATAAAATTCTTTAGAGTTCTTGAATAGCTGCACTTATTTGGAAATTAGGTGTAGATAAGCGATTTTTTCATTTCTTGATATCGACTATTTTTAACATGATCTATGATTCCAGTTTTAGAGAAAAAATGTATTTCTAACACACGGTTAGAAATTGTTTTAACGCCCTTGGACTAAAGTTTAGTTGCTTGAAGAAAATTTTTTGAACGTATAATTAAAGAAAATAAATATTTACTAACACTTTCAAGTGCAAAAAACCATGGCATTTTCTTTAAAACATTGCAATAAATAATTACGTTTAGATTAGCTGTTTTTGATATTTTATTTCAATTTTAAAACTGAGCCAGATTATTTTATGAGTTATTACGTCGAGAAAATATTTATAAAATCCAAAATCAATTTGACCTTCAAACCTTATTTATGGTTGTGAGACTATCTTGAATTTCAATGAATTTATTTAAGAATTGGTATGACTTTTAAAGTATTGACTTATTGATTAAAAATTTCTTTTAATATCCAGCTTGCTGAGGATTTGTTTTAAACATTGTGATAAGAGTTTTTAAAAATTTAATTATTAAATGTGATCCAAATCGATCAAAAATGAGACGAGGAATATCGATGTTGAATTTTTTGTGTTTCAAATGTAGGAAATTCGATGCACGAACCTACGAACCTACCACTCAGAATAAGATTTTAAATTTAAAAAGAAACCGTGAAGAAATTTACTGTTATTATTGTATTCTAATTGGAAAACATTTAAATTTCATATATTTACATATTTTTAACAGACTTTTAAAAAAAATAATAAACTGTACATACATATATTGCCTCAAATATCACAATGAATAAATAAATATTAGTTTTAACCATACCTAACCATGCATCGTGGGGATAATTTTTGTTTTGACACAGGCTGAACTTAAACTGCTCAAAGAAATGTCTGCAACGATTGACATTACCCTGTCGAACATCTAATGTGTACTTGTTTAACGTTGACTTGCATGTAAGCACTATGGTGGCCATTTCGAACGGTTCGATTTTTTCCCTATTGTTTTCAAGAATCAAATAATTTCAAGTATATTCGATTTGAGGAGAAATTCGATATTACGATAGTTCTCATGGAACAACGCGGTTTGTTTTTTATAGAATAAACACACACGTGATAAAAAAAAGTAAATAACAGTCATAGTAAATTTTTTGAATTAAAGCCCCTTCGATAGAGGCTATTACTTAGAAGTCAGGAACCTATAAAAGATTTTTAACCTTAACCTTAATTATTCTTCATATGATCATTTTTTTAGCTTTGAAGAAAATTTTATAAAATATTTTTACTGATTATGTTTGTTAATCATTAACAAATATTAAGTATCATTTTTGAAGACATTATTTTACTGTATCCGTATTAATGTATTGTAAAATCTTAATTTTTAAATCGGCTGAACCTTATTTGCAAACTGTATTCGATGAGTATGTTCGACGTGAAATATTAATAGCAATCGAATGTTTCTTTAATGTTTTTTTTTCAAAGTATTAATTAAATATACCTTCCCGTAAACGCCCTATGTAATGCAAAAGTGTTTTCTAGGTTGTTTATCATATACACTGAAGTGACAAAAGTCATGGGATAGCAACATGCAAATATACAGATGGCAGTAGTATCGCAGCGAAAAAGTATAAATGCGCAGTTCGTTTTCCAGAGCTTTCATTTGTGTTCAAGTTATTCATGTGAACAGGTTTTTCGTGATTTATGGCGGCACGACGAGAATTAACAGGCTTTGAACGTGGAATGTTAGTTGGAGCTAGACGCATGGGTCATTCCATTGCGGATATCGTTAGTGAATTCAACATTCCGAGATCCATAGTATCAAGAGTGTGCCGAGAGTATGAAATTTCAGGCATCACATCCCTTCATGGACAGCGCAGTGGCCGACCACCTGCACTTAACGACCGAGACCGCCGACGTCTGTGTTGAATGGTCAATGTTAATAGACTCGCAACACTTCTTCAAATAACTGCAGGAATCAATGTGGGACGTACGAGGGACGTGTCAGATAGGACTGTGCGGCGAAATTTGTCTTCCTTGTGCTATGACAGCAGAAGACCGACTCGAGTACCTTTACTGGTTTGAAGAACATTCCGGACAATTCCAGCGCATGATCTGGCCACCTAGATCGCCCGATATGAATCTCATCGAGCATCCTATGGGACATCATCGAAAGGTCCGTTCGTGCCCAAACTCCTGCACCATCCACACTTTCACAATTATGGACGTCTATACAGACAGCATGTCTCAATATTCCTGCCGAGGACTTCCAATGACTTGTGGACTCCATGACACGTCGAGTTGTTGCACTTCGCCGGGCAAAAGGAGGATCAACACGATCTTAACAGTCATCCCATGACTTTTGTCACTTCAGTGGATATTGACGTGTGCACACTAGTTAGGTCTTGGGCACTATATTTTAAAAGTTTCGGTAAATCTTTAAAAAAAAAAACCTGTTTCGAATTTTTGTACGTATATAGTGCTGTTTCTTATATCCCAATTTTATGCTACATTTTTAGATTATCTTTTTTATTCAGATAGTTTTAAAAACCTTTGAACTAGCTCCTCTTTAAATATTTGTATTTCCAAAACAGAATTTGATTAAAAGACCTTTCCTGATATTTTTTTTCCATTTAATTCAATTTTTATGGTTATCTCATATTGCAATTTTATTTCAACAAAAGTTTAGGGTCTTTCTTCTGATATTGGATACAAATTATTTTACTTGCATTGAAATTTTATTACAGTTTTATAGTATCCCTCGTTTATTTTCAAATAAATAATATATAGGTATTTACTTGCATTATTATAAACACCACTATAATTGAATAAATTTTTCTTTTATTAAAATTGAACATTGAGTGTTTTAGTGTTCAGATTAATATAAAATTCCATTTATTCATTTAGTTGCACTCTAGGTAAATCAGCGGCATGAGCTGTCTGTGTTTTGGTATATAAGGATAGGTGTATAGACATAATTAGCATTTCATTAAGATTAGGACAGATAACGCCAAATATGAGGAAAACTTTCTTTTAACTGATTATTTCGATGGATTCTTTTTATTTTCTTACAGTGTTTGATTTTTTTGACGCATTTAAAACCAAACGTTGTAATAAATCGATCTTTCCAAATTCTTCTAAAGTACTTTTAAATATAAAAAAAACTTAGGAAATAAAAAAATAAAAAAATTAGCATTGCGCTAGCCCAACTGGCGTAGGAAAGTCAGGCATTTGCATGACACCAACAGGCGTTCAAAGGTAAAGCATGATTGTTGACAATTGTGTTTTCAATTAAATTTAAAGCTTAAAAATGATGTACATAATACTGTTGTAGCTTTCTCAATTTCGATTAATTAATAAAATGGATGTGACTTGGTTTTAAAGAAATATGTTCTAGGCTTTTTGTTTTATTTTTATTTCAGATGCACGCTGTAAGTAGATTGTTTTTAGTTTAGTTGTGCACTTTAAAATTGGTTAAGTTGTATTTATATGCTGTATATTTTTCGTATATGCTTATAGTTTTAAGTTTATTGTTTTTAGGATAGTCTTAATCTTTTTTTTTATCTGTCATTACTTTATAGTTTTTTGAAATGCGTGGAAACCCGAAATCCTAGCTTTGAAAAATGATTAATCAATCTGTGGCTATGACAGTAACTAGAAGTAGAGAGTCGAAACCACATGCAGAATTAAGAATAATTAAGGAAGCGAAAAGTCAGGCTACGTCTAGATCAGCTGAAACGCCATAAATGTTATTGGAAGAACCCAATTGATGAAACCATCTTATACATACACGTCAAAATATCCACGTGTACGAAGTCGCTGGTAAAAGTTACTTAATTGGTATGATATATTGATTTTAATCGCCTTTTCTAACAAAATGTAAATTATGGCACCTTTTGATTACATTAATAATTTTTAATATAATTTAATACGAATTATTCTTTTAACAAGCTTTGCTAATTTCAACTTGGCAATACAATTACTTTATTAATTTTTTCAAGTACATATATCGCACGAAAATAAGTTAATATAAGCCCCTTTCTTCTAGTTTTTTCCAATACAAGTTTCGGGATTTATTTGATGGCAAAAAGTACCTATTTTTACCATTATATATTATATAAGCGGCAGTTATAAATTTTATAAGTTTAAAATGCAAGTTATTCTTGCTTAAAGACATTTTTTTAATTTAAATTTTTAAAAGTCAATATTATTAAATTTTTCCTTTTAATAATTAATTTCAATTTTATTAAATATTGTGCATAAGATAATCGCAGAATAAATTTTAATTGGCCAGAACGTTCGTCTGGTTACCGTTATTAAAATTTCTCCACATTAGAAGAAATTACAATGAAATTATACAATTTTGCAATGAATATATTGAAAAATGAATAATCTATATATACATTTATTGTATTAAATACCACTATTATGAAATTGAATTTACTTCATATATAGCAACTGATTTTCCGCTGAATGAGAAGTTATTGATCGTATATCAGTTGTTGGAGTGGCGCTGACACAACTTAAGAGCGGCATCACTGTTAAATATTAGTGTCTAAACTCTTGGTATAAAATTGTTTTATATGTAGTTGGTAATGTGCACATTTTGAGAGAACTGAATATTTTGCTCTTTAACACTTTCACAACCACTGACACCAATGTGGTGTCATGGGCAGACCAGTCGTTGTATGTCGGTGGCATTCATGTGGTGTCTGTCATTAGTAGTCCAGTAGATTTTTGCCGATTATATTATTATTATCATCCAAAATATTGCCGACCACTGGCGACGTTTCGCTGCACAAACATGCGGTTGTGAAAGTGAAACGTATTTCGGTAGAAACAAAAATATAATAACACCTTTCAATAATAACAACTACAACTTAATCAATAATAATTATTAATTATAACTAACTAACTGGTATCTGGGTGGAAGAAATAATTTTGAAAATATCGTTTAAAATCTGCAATAAGTATAATATTTAATTAAGATTTATAGCAATAATGATATTTATTTTCTTGTTGGCAATGAATGCATTTCCTGAAATTGAAGGATATCTAAAGGAGAAGTATAAATAATTTGTATTCCATTTATTAAATCTCCCATTCAAGTGCTTTGAGCTAGACAGCTGCTTTAAGCTGTTGTTGCATCTACAGCAAAAGAAAATAAATTTCCTGGTTATCTGACTTAAGAACATGCAATATACTACTACTCACCATGTGAAAAATATAAATGCGCACACTTGAAGTGACATAATTTGCCTCTTGCCAATGGTCTTGGAAAAGGTATTTTGAATGGAGAACTGTAGTAATTAGAAATAAAAAGGCATGCCATTGTAAATAATGGGAATGCGTGGAATGAGCAGATCTACTCCATACGACATTCTGTTCAAAATAGATTCTCGATTACATTCGGCATCAGTGCCTATGCATAGCAAGCGTTTGTTCTTTGCATACATGTCTACTATTATTGATAGAAGACTCGACGTCATTGAAGAAAATGACATTGTTCCACTGTACGGTATTCTTACGCGGTATTATTAATAATTCAAATTCATTTCAGAAATTCAGAAATTTCATTTGTGAATGATGAAAAGTTAAAAAAAAGGTAATATTATCATTTGAAAAAATAAAATAATGATATCCAGTTACCCCTATTTAGATTAGTTTGCATAATATTAAATTTATATCCGTCTTGCCCTTTCCAATAAATTTATGGGATACTGTAGTGAATCGTATGATCGATGTCATTTAGAGACATGTTTAATTGTGTTGTATGTCGCTGAAGAATTATTTCGCATACATGTCGTTCTTCGCCAATTATAACAATCGCAACGTTGTGATCGTGTTGCGTATTTACCCACTAATAAATTATTAATTTCAGTTTTGGATAATTTTATCAATGAATTGCATTGTTAAAAAAATGTTTGTAAGTGGAATATAATGGAGTATTTGGTGACTGAAGCTGCATCATTGTGTATTTGATCCGTAATCATCACCCAAAAAAACGTGTTCATAATATTTATGTAAAGTTTTCGGAACAGGTAGAAATGAACAAACAAGGTGATATATTGAAAAGTAGCAAAGTACTGATCTTGGAAAAACTTTGTCATCGTTGTCATTGTCCAAACTTTGATGCCGTTTTGAACGATGAATTAGATTTGCGAATGCAGTTCAAAAAGTTTTGGAATCACGTGAATCGTCTAAAACTAATTATAACAATGGATTGGTCAAGGGATCTAAATCAGCAGCTTAACTTTGCCATTCATGCAGATTCTCAGTGTTTCATAAATCAAGTCAACTCTAACATACACAGGGTTATTCATTTTTACCAATATATACACTTTGATACAAACGCTATTTTTACTGGTAAAATGTTTGAAATCAACATTCGTTGAGATCGGATAGGTCGTAAACTTTCTCTTTTGATTCTTGCTGCTTGTTGGTATTCTGATTCTGGTGAGTGATCGTGTAGTACAGAAACGTCGTCTTCCGGTTCTTTCCGCATACTGTACATGAGATTCTGAAGGAGGTGAATTTGCAATTCATAAACAGTCTGTTTTATTACTTGTTTGTTTGAGGACCTCGAACTGCTTGTTTCTACATACTTCGGTAATAGATATGCTAAGTGATGGAGATTTTAACCCTGTCCCGTCGTATGTCTGCTCTCAACCAACAAAGCATTTTTATTGTTCTTGGCGTGTATCTGTTCTCAACCACCACAGCAAAGATGCATACTAAACTTCTGTTGAATCCGTCGTGTCAAAATCTTCATTTAGGATATAGCATATTTGCACTTTCAATGAAAGGACGGAAATGGCTAAGGAACATATTCCTTAATGAATACTTTGCTTTCACCACTTCGTGATAATACAGCCTAATATCAGTAGAGCCTTCTCTGACACGCCATGCAAGACGCCGTAGTAAGTCAGTTGCACCTCATGAGTAAAGAAATCGACAGTCTTTGAAGATATTTCGTAAAATTTGAAAAAATGTTTCACAAATTTATTTTTCACTTGGCGTTCTCTTTTTTTATGGTATTTCAAAAATAATACTTCAAAATGCCAAAAAGAAAGTCACTGAAAGAACTGTACAGAGAATCTAAATCTGAAATAGATTTTAGGGCCGTGGTGGCCTGGTTGTAAAGTCTCGGCTTCGGGAGCGGAGGGTTTAAGGTTCGAGACTCGATTCCACGGAAGAACCGTCGTATGAAGGGGTCTCTTACACGTTAAATCTGTCGAGGAAAACGTCCTCCCGCTGGTGTGGCGTGGTGTGGAGAGGGGGTGCCAGTTCAGGTGTCGTCCTCGGCATCTGACCGTGTTTCAAAATCACGAGGGCCGTCCCAAAATAGCCCTCGTGTTGCTTTAAACGGGACGTAAATGTAACTAAACTAAAAAAAAAAACTGAAATAGATTTTAGGGCTGGGGTATCGTCGAGATTTGGATGACCAGCGTCCTTAGATATGGAGGAAAGACTTAATGACAGATTAAATATATACCGGCATTATCAAGAAGTCAAAGTATAGATTTGTCTGTCTGTTCGAACCGGAGGAGTTCTTCTCTATGAAGGGGTTTGTGTGCAAAAAACGCGTGCAAGATTTGGCACCCTAAAGAAAAGAAAAAATTTAAAAAAATGAACATTTGCATTTTTAATTAACGCGTGATTTTGTTTCTGCCATTGATAACTCCAGGAAAATTGCAATTTTTTAAAATTGGTTTTTCGATATCTAAAGCAAGAGCGTTTAAGCATTATACACGTATGCTTGATCATTTTCGCTTTACTAAACCAAATTCGCTTTACTAAATCAAGTTCGCCTTATTTTTTCAATAAACAGCTAGATTAAGCTGTATTGCTAGTCATTTACTACACAACTAGTCCTCCACAGTTACTTCAATAAACCCTATAAATCATTTATTTAAAATTGATCTTTTTTTTATCCATGAGCACGGAGTCTTACTTAATAATACCATTACACTTAAAAAAAATTCCATTATTAGGTGTTCCTATTATTTCATGGGTTTCTCGAAGTAAAAGAGCTTTATACGTTAAAAATAAAATCATCTCTGCAATTCTTCGAAGAAGCAATTTATGTCATGCCATTTCCTTACTTATATTTGGATTTGTTTCATCAACGGTCGAACATAAATTTAACCGTTATAGTTATTCTTTCCAAAGTGTGCATTGTTAGAAACTGATCGCTTAAATTATTGTCGTTTTCCCTTTTGTTTGAAAAAATTACTAAAAATAGATGCTCACAAAAATATTACATTAGATATAGGCTAAAGTAGATAGCTGATGATTTGCAAGTCAATTTGAAATCAGCTTCGACTGCTGGTCGCTCGCTCTGTCTTAACGTGTCTGGAGGGGATTTATTTATTCATAAATGAATTTTTTCCTAATTTTTATGTATATCGCTGCTATCTTTTTCTTATAAAGGAGTTACTCGATGCTCAGCCAGCCACATTGAAACAAGCTTTGAGGCTTTTAGTATGCATAACATTATTATTGTTCAGAACGCTAATTTAATTCTTAATCACCGTGGAGGCCCCGTTCAATAGTGGAGTCCGGGGGCATAGCCCGACACCCCAGATGGCCGACACTGGTTCCAAAAGAAAAATCAAGGACGAGAGAGATGCGAAACGAATTATTTTTCCGATACATATCATCGAAAATCAGTACTTCACACATTAGAGACTGTTTTGAAAGATATCACATGATGGTAAAGTATAAACTATAATTTTTAAGATAGAACGTTGATTTAATACATCTTTTTGAGTTTACAAAATCAAAAGTTACAAAAGAACAAATAAATTCTTTTAAATAATTTCACTAAAAAATATAAATTATCCCTTCATAACCTTCCAAACTATAAATCAATCTTTGATCAGCGGGAATTTATTCCAATCAGTACTTTTTTTAATTCTCTTGGAATAAAATTTGAAGAAAATTTATCAAATGTGTAATAAAGGAAAAGAAATACTTATTGAGATCTTTATGCAAAAATCGATGAACATTTATAAAACATCAGAAACAATGGCGTTTATATTAGTTTGCAGTATTTTATTTAAATATTTATATTAGGAGCAAAATTGTGAGCTGTTTTGATTTTATTTCAACTTTAAAACGTACTGTACAAATTACTGTTGGAGTATTTTCCACTAAAAATATACGTAAAAGCGAAAATTCACTTATCAATCATCACTATTTCCTGCATCTGGACTATGGTTTATTTCGACGCGTTTCAATCTTTGAAAGATTTGTAAATACTTGGTTTTTTCCAACTTTCAATGTTTTTTGAAAATGGCGTCCTTTTGCATTGTATGATTCTGAGCATAGGGAGAGTAAGCACGGGGTGATCAGCTGTATATAAAAAGGTTAAGTAAGCACCACTTTAACTAAATATAATGCTTCTATATGATAAAACTAGCTCTCCTTTTATTAAAATTTTTTTCTGTTTTTGTCTATCATATATATATATGCACCTCGAAAAAGTGAGGGTAGCATTAGATTCTTCGAAAATATTTTTTTTTCTGTTGACGGTTTAAGGTACGTGTAGCAACGCTGTGCCTTTTGGAAACAAAACAGAGTATTTGTGTAAGTTATACTGGCGGTCATTCTGGGAGAACCTTTTTATGTCCACAGTTTAAAAATTGGACTATTTATCACGGATGTCTAAAAAATCAAAGTAAACTCAAAAAATATTTTTTTATAATTTTGTATTAACACATTTTAGACATCTGCGGTTGCTTAGACGGCAGTGGTTTAGAAATGACATTTAATCCTCAATTTTGTCTGATTTTTGTGTGATCGCTGGTGCTACTCGGTGCTGGTGCTTTTCTAGAAAAACTGTACATAGATAATACCCCGAGTGGCATTAAATGGAACCCACAGTGGTATTATTCTCGACTTGGAGGACAATGTGGGACTACCACAGTTTATATGTGCGTCAGTGAGAACAACCGAAGGGGAATTTTAGGCTGCTAGGTTCGAACTAGCAACCCAATCGGAATGTCTCCAAGGCCCTAACAACCAAAGTAACCCTGTTTGAAGATTATGTATAAATCGGTGGCACAGATTACAAATATGGAGTTTTTAATCATTGATGCCACGTACTTATGTGTTTAAAGTTTTGATGTGTAATACATTGATGAAATCATTTTGTCAACTGAGTAAAATCTTTGGATGAAAGCCAGATGTTGCAATGATTCTCATAGCAAGACATTATAAATATAGCTGGACTACCATAGAATAAGCATGATTGCAGACCAATGAAAAAAAATTAGATGAATTTAGGCCTCTTTAAAAGTTGGAAAATTTTTGGACAGCGTATTCAGAAAATACTCTTTAGTCCTTGCTAAATAATGAATGTAAAATTCAAAGAGAACTGGTTTTCACGTGTTTCAGGAGAAAAAAACGGCAGAGACAATAATTTCTAATAATTAACGTCGTTCCAATTTTACTTGATGAGATTTATGACGATCTCAGATAGAATTACATAAAACAAAAAGTGTCTACATTTGTCAAGGAAAAGTGTATAAGAAAAACTTTTATTATTTCCTCTTTTTGAATAGTAGGAACTGCTTGGAGAAAAAACAGAGAATGATTGATTTTAAACATTAAATTTCTGTAATTTTTAACGTAATCCATGTTCCTAGTTTTGAAAAAGGATTAATCAAAAAATCCTTCTTATTATTCATTCTTTCTTTGCTTAGAAACTGTTTTAATTCTCTTGCATTTAAGTTTAAAAGCTTGATGAAAATAATTTAAATAAATAATAACGGAAAAATATATATTAGCAGTTTTATATATAAAAAAAACATGTAATTTCTGAAGAATATGTTTGCCTATTTTGTTTTTAGTTTATTTCAACTTCAAAACGAAACCAAATTACTTTCAGCATTTATTTTTAGTGAAATTAAACCAAATCGAAAATTCCTTTGTTCAAAAATATTTATTTAGATTTGCATGACTGCACGGGATTAAAATGTATTCTTTCGAAGATTAAATTGAATTTTAATTTTATTCCTTACTAGCCGCCTTTGGCGACCAGCTGGTTCGCCATGAGTAAAGCGTTCTAAAATCTTCAATTAAATCACATATTCATTAGCCTTGAAGTAATTCCGGGCATTGATTGACCTGAAATTAGTATTTTCTTTAAGATGATGGACGGAAAGTTCTAAAACTACACCTTTTCCTAGTAATATTCTTTAATTTTATAAATCCGTCAGTTTTAACCATCGGTTATGCTTCCAAAATATTAAAAAAAATTTCGATGATGTTGCCAAAATATTAAATATGTTTTTTTAAAGAAAGCGAGAAAGGGAAAAAAAGTATTAAATTAATGATGCAGATATTGCAAACGATAACATAAATATGCCATTAAATCGGGATTTCAATGCATATCCTGTCAAAATTCAATCAAGTTTACCGTAAATGAAGAAGATTTATTGAGTTAATGGTATACATATTGCAAACTATTGTAGAAACCTTTGCTTTGCATTTATTTTTCAAAGAAAATATCCCATTTTATATTTCTTTTATTTTATCCAGTCACGTGCTGAAAGTTGCATTTCTGTAGATTTATTTTGCGATGATATTTTTTTTATTTGAACTTCCGGCATTCTTTTATTTTATCCAGTCACGTGATAAAAACATGGTTAAAATATTTCTTAAAAAATTCATTAAAAATAGAAGTTTACATTATAAATTAAAAAAACTGATACCATTAGAAAGCTAATTTTTTAATCTTTAAATTGATATAAAAATCATGTTTGTGCAATAATATTTTCGGAAGTTATAGCGGAAAAACGTCGAAATTTCGCTTAAATTTTAATTAATTCAAATTCTAATTAAAAATTCGAAAAAAGGGCTTCGAGGTGCACATTCCGGACCTCCAAGGTATACATGTACCAAATTTGGTAGCTGTAGGTCCAACGGTCTGGCCTGTAGAGCGCCAACACACACACACACACACGCACACACACACACACATTGAGCTTTATTATAAGTATAGATTTACTCTTTAACAATAAAGATATATAGAAAAAAATCTACGTGCCTATATTTTTTAATATGGTGAAAATTCCACATATTAATCGATGAAGAAGGTATTTGTATTTATAGCTGTTTCTTTATAAAAGCGTTTCTTCTTAGTATATCATGAAGCAGTTCCATACTTCCAGCATTCCGCCGAATGACTGATGCTATACTGAGATAGTTATTTTCTTCTTTTTATAACTATTTGTTTTTCATAAATTCTGGCTTAGATTGTGGTTGATGGCTACGTTTATGTCTTCTGATACAATATACATGGTGAGCCTAAAATCATGGGAGAAACTTTGAGTGTTGGTAGAGCACATTATAACAAACAATTATTGTATAGGAATATATGACCGGAATTTACGCGTTTAGGTACAAACACACAATATAACACATAGAAAGAAAAACATTGTTTATTTACAACTTCTGCAATAAATGATAATTTTAGAGAAATATTTACAAAAAAAGGAAAAAAAGGTCAATATTGAAGACACTGCAAGCTTGTTGGCGACAGTGGAGTGATTGGCGTAGAAATTCCAACACCCCGGGTATTTCACGTCCGCATGCAGTCCCATAGGATCGTCCGCCCAGGGACAACAAGTTTTTCAAAGGATCTTACTGGAGTTTCCCTCTTAAATGAGTGCTTTCAAATGCCCTCATAGGAAAATATCGAGATTGAATAAATCTGACCATTGTAATGGTCATCGAACTGGCCAGGCATGCCCCATCAAGTATCCCCCAGAAGTAGTACTAAGTAATAGTATAGTATAGTAATAGAAGTAATAGTATTCTCCACGAAATCATTTTTCATGTTTGAACTTTTTTTCATTTTATGTAGTATCTTACTTTAGATAATTTCAGAAGGGATTTTAATGAAACAAAA